>CM043718.1:25805056-25957201 GCA_023969325.1 Oryzias curvinotus
AGGATGGATGGATGATGGATGGATGGATGCATGGATGGATGGATGGATGCATGGATGGATGATGGATGGATGGATTGATGGATGGATGGATGATGGATGGATGGATGGATGGATGGATGATGGATGGATGGATGGATGATGGATGGATGATGGATGGATGGATGGATGATGGATGGATGGATGGATGATGGATGGAAGGATGGATGATGGATGGAAGGATGGATGGATCATGGATGGATGGGTGGATGGATGGATGAATGGATGGATGATGGATGGATGATGGATGGATGGAATGGATGGATGCATGGATGGATGGATGGATGATGGATGGAAGGATGGATGGATGATGGATGGATGGATGGATGGATGAATGGATGGATGATGGATGGATGGATGGATGGATGGATGCTATGGAGGGATGATGGATGGATGGATGATGGATGGAAGGATGGATGGATGGAAGGATGGATGGAAGGAGATGGAGGATGATGGATGGATGGATGGATGGATGCATGGATGGATGGATGGATGGATGCATGGATGGATGGATGGATGGATGGATGGATGGATGATGGATGGATGATGGATGGATGGATGCATGGATGGATGATGGATGGATGATGGATGGATGGATGGATGGATGATGGATGATGGATGATGGATGATGGATGGATGGATGGATGGATGATGGATGGATGATGGATGGATGATGGACTGATGGATGGGTGGATGATGGATGGATGATGGATGCATGAATGGATGGGTGGATGGAAAGATTACTTTTTTAATCACGAGGGAACTTACATATCCATCCAGCTTGACCCAATGCATCATGGGAGTTGGAGTGAAGCAGTGTAGCTGATGCCAGACAGCCTTGTCTCTGAGCTTCATTCTTTTATTCAGTCTGACACCAGATCCTGCAGAAGATGCTGGGCGTGTACAGAGGACGGATCATGATGGATCATGATGGATCATGATGGATCATGATGGATCATGACGGATCATGACGGATCATGACGGATCATGACGGATCATGACGGATCATGATTGATCATGATGGATCCGTCCTCTGTATCCACACGGATCACCAGCCCCAGTTCTGCCGTGGTTTGCCTCCTCCTCCTTTCTCTTTCTAACGTGATTTGTGCATCAAATTTGTGTCCGTTTTAGTTTTAATGCGTCAAAGTTGCTGCTCAACGCTTCTACACTAGAGAGTTCATAAACCTGACGCTCCCAACCCGTGTGGGCGGAGCTACACTTAAAGGTTTTTCTCCTTATGACAGACACAAAGATGCTGAGAGATCTAGTGCTCTTATTTTGAAAAGCTCCTCAAAGCTGTTTGAGTAACTCAGAGCTGATGTTCCTTCGATTGTAGATGTTTTGATCAGAGAACACTCATGATTTACCGCAGAACAACGGCTGAAAACACGGATCTGGACTCCCATCAAACCTCACAGAAACTCCTGAACCACCTCCATGATGTAACACGCTGTGTGTTTTAACATGTCAGAGCATTTTGTGTTAGCGTGTTGTCCCACGGTTTTCCAAAGCGTGCTGAAGGCTTTGTCTAAGGACAAAGGTTTAGAACCAGGAGGCGGAGTCAAACCCGCGGTGAATCTGTGTCGATGGTCGTAACGGTGAGTCTGTTTCTTAGGCCGTGGATGTTGAGGTCAGCGGGACCAGAGTCCGGACTGTGACGGTCACCAACACTCCTGGAGACAAACAGATCCGAGGATACCTGGACACCAGCGGATGCTTCTACTCAGGTGGGACCCGTCCCAGTGGACCTTCTGGAACCGCTGGTTCTGCTGGAAATGACAGCTCCCTTCTGCTGACAGGTGTCATCTACTCACCTGGAGCTCAGGTGAACTCCCCAGAGACCTGCCTCTTCCTCAACTGCAGTGAGGACGTCGGTCTCCAGGTTTCTGCCTGTGGTCCACTGGAGCGTTGTCAAGGCAACGGCAGGTGTTTGTCCCAGAACTCCTTGGTCCGGAGGGACCCAGAGACCCGGTTATATTTGTGGGTGGGGTCTCCGGTCAGGTGTCTTCATCTCAAAACCTTTCCTCCCTGCAGCTGCATAGAGGCCCCCCCCCAAACCCCAATGCCGCGCCAGACCTGCACCGTGGTTGGTCCCGCGGTCTTGGACGTCCACGGGCAGCTGAGGCTGGTGGAGGACCGGTGCTCCTACGCCCTGCTGTCGAGTCCTGACCTCCAGATCGTGGCCACGTTTCAGGAGCGGCGCCGCAGAGACGTGAGCTTCCTGGACGGCGTGATCCTGCAGATGGGCAGGTCGGACATTCGCGTCAGCCTGGACCCGGGCGGGAGGATCAGGGTGAGCCGCCCTCGGTCTCACCTTACACGTGAAGGTGTGGTTGACCCGGTGTCACTCACGGTTTCTCCGGTCTGTGACGCAGCTGAACAACCTGACGATGGTCCTCAACGGCTCCGCCCAGAGGGTTTATGGCGTGGAGGTGTCCAAAGACCGGACGGGAGTCACGGTCCAAGTGTCACGCTCCAACCTCACCGCATCCGTCTTCTTTAACGGGGACTCTGTGCAGCTCCACCTAGAGGGTAACGGACGGAAAGCAGTGAAGCTAACGAAGCTAAATCTGAGCGAAAATCTCAAATGATTCAAAAAAAATAAAAAATTGAGAATTTTTCAAGTTCTGGAATTATTGCATAACTTGGTGGTAATCTGGTTTGAATGAATCTGGATCAGAGAGCTAAAGTTAGCAGTTGACGTAGCTAGTTTAGCTCCACTAAGCTAAAACCTTTGAGCAGAGAACACATTTCTGTCGTTTGTTTAGCTAGTCGGCGTTAGCTTGTACCAACATTTGTTTACTGTCATCCAGAGACTTTATTTTCTCCAAACGTTCAGACTCTGTAACTTCTTTAGCTGACCTTTAACCCCAGAGCATCAGCTTAGTGTTGACAACCAAAACGCAGACAGGCGTCTTTGCACTGATATGTAACATAGATACATAACCCTAACCCCAACATATAGAGTTCTGGATTGACCTGCGGTTCCTCTCGGATCACGCAGGACCGGCCGTTCCATCGCTGGGGGGTCTGTGTGGAAACTCCAGCGGGTCTCTGGGTGAACTGAGGCCTCCTGAGTTCAGCTCCACCGGGTAAGACCTCACCAAAGGCATGTTGTCACGCTGGCTATGGACCAATCCTGACTCTTGGTCGCCCTCTAGCTGTGAGACGCGGTACAGCGACGCTGTGGACGCATCCATCAACTGCACCTTGATGGCTGAACGGTCAGCATCCGTCCATCTAGAGCATCCAACGGCCACTGAACCAATCACATTCAGACTCCTGTCTCTCAATGTTTGCAGCTGTAACGTCCTGAAGGGGGCGCCCTTCTCCTCCTGTGACACGGACCCTGAGCCTTACATCACCGCCTGCAGGGACGTTTTGTGTAAATATGGTGATCTGGATGGACTGAGGTGTCAGTTCCTGGAGGTCTACGCTAGAGCCTGCAGCCTGAGCAGCGGCGCCGCCCTGGAGGGCTGGAGGTCCAGAGCCAAGTGCTGTGGGTCGAGACTGAGCTGGATCTGTTCTGAACCGGTCTGATCCCACGATTCCAGTCTAACGTCTTACTGTGACCCCTGCAGCGCCCCCTGTGGGCCTCTGTCAGGACAGGACCTGCGGTCCCAACGAGTTCTGCTCTGAGACCGGGCCGGACGGACAACCGCACTGCCTCTGCCGGGCTCTGTTCGCCTCCAAGTACCTGGAGAGAAACACTCTGGGTACGACGACAACTACACAACATGATGACAACACAATATGACAACAACAACACAACATGACAACAACATGAGAACAACATAACATGATGACAACACAACATGACAACAACAACACAACATGACAACACAACATGAAAACAACAACACAACATGACAACACAACATGACAACAACAACACAACATGACGACAACAACATGACAACAACACAACATGACGACAACATGACAACAACATAACATGATGACAACACAACATGACAACAACAACACTACATGACAACACGACATGACAACAACAACACAACATGACGACGACAACATGACAACAACACAACATGATGAAAACACAATATGACAACAACAACACAACATGACGATGACAACATGACAATAACACAACATGACAACATGACAACAACAACACAACATGATGACAACAACACAACATGATGACAACAACACGACATGACGACAACACAACATGACGACAACAACACAACATGATTACAACACAACGTGACGACAACAACACAACATGATGACAACTACATGACAACAACACAACATGATGACAACAACACAACATGATGACGACGACAACATGACAACAACACAACATGACGACAACAACATAACATGATGACAATACAACATGACGACAACACAACATGACAACAACACAACATGACAACAACAACACAACATGATGACAACACAGCATGATGACAACATAACATGACGACAACACAACATGACAAAAACACAACATGACGACAACAACACAACATAAAAACACACAACACTGACAGTTGGCATTTGTGTTGGCAACACATAACAGATTACAAACACACGACAACACATCATTATAACAACAGCATGACAACAGTCCAATCCTTGAGCTGAGTTGACCAGTGCTGTGGTTTCCAGGCGGTTCCACCGTCTGCAGGCAGAACTCTGCGTCTCTTTCTCTGGTCGGGTGTCTCCTGGAGGACAAAGGCATCGACTACAACCAGCTGCACCTGAACGACCCCGCCTGCAGGGGGCAGATGAACGAGCAGACCCGCATGGTGACCTTTAGCTTCAACAGCAGCAGCTGTGGGACAGAGGTTCTGGTGGGTTCTCCATGGAGCTCTGACAAAGATCCAGAACCCGACCGATGTTCTTGTCGTGGGTTCTGAAGGGGGGTCAGTGGGTTGGCTTGTTCTAAACTCTGATGTGGATCCTGCAGACCAACAGCAGTCATGTGATCTTCAAGAACACCATCCGGGGTCAGAACGTCTCCTCTGACGTCACGCGCTACACTCAGTTCCACGTGGACTTCTCCTGCGCTCAGACCCAACCGGACGTTCAGACGGTGGCCTTCAGCGTCCGTGGCAGGTGGAGGTGGACCTCCAGCTTTGGTCAGAACCGCTGTGGTAGCTTCCATACCTAAATGCGTTCTTCCTCTGCAGCACCGTGGTCCAGCTCGCCACATCTGGATCCTGGAACTACACGCTCACCCTGGAGGCCTTCACCGACGCCAGCCGCTCACGGGCGGTGCAGTCGAGCACCGAGCTGCAGCTCAACCAAAGGATCTGGGTGGAGCTCCGCACTCACGGTCTGGAGGAAACCACGGTTGTCATGGTGATGGACTCCTGCTGGGCGACCGACAACGGGATCTCGAGATACGAGCTGATCCGTAATGGGTGAGTGGTTCTGCTGAGTGCAGGTTCTGGCCATCCCACTCATGAAGGCATCACTGACCGGCGCCTCTCTGTTCCGGACCAGGTGTGCCAGCCCCACCGACCGGACGGTGCAGGTGGAGAGAAACGGACAAACGGCGTCCAGCGTCTTCTCCTTCAAGATGTTCAGCTTCTCTGAGAGTTCTGGAGACGTCAACCTGACCTGCAGACTGAAGCTGTGCTTCAGACGGGAGGAGAGCTGCTCACCTGTACGCCCCGCCCACTAAACACCCCACCACACATCCAACGATACATCCAACGCCCCACCCACTAAACACCCCACCACACATCCAACGATGCATCCAACGCCCCACCCACTAAACACCCCACCACACATCCAACGATACATCCAACGCCCCACCCACGAAACACCCCACCACACATCCAACGATACATCCAACGCCCCACCCACTATACACCCCACCACACATCCAACAATGCATCCAACGCCCCACCCAAAACACCCACCACCACCATCCACGATACATCCAACGCCCCACCCACTAAACACCCCCACCACACATCCAACGATACATCCAACCCCCACCCCACAAACACCCCACCACACATCCAACGATGCATCCACGCCCCACCCACTAAACACCCCACCACACATCCAATGATACATCCAACGCCCCACCTACTAAACACCCCACCACACATCCAATGATACATCCAACGCCCCCCCAACACTAAACACCCCACCACACATCCAATGATACATCCAACGCCCCACCCACCCTAAACACCCCACCACACATCCAACGATACATCCAACGCCCCACCCACTAAACCCCCACCACCACATCCAACGATACATCCAATGCCCCCCCCACTAAACACCCCACCAGACATCCAACGATACATCCAACGCCCCACCCACTAAACACCCCACCACACATCCAATGATACATCCAACGCCCCACCACTAAACACCCCACACAATCCAACGATACATCCAACGCCCCACCCACTAAACACCCCACCACACATCCAACGATACATCCAACGCCCCACCCACTAAACACCCCACCACACATCCAACGATACATCCAACGCCCCACCCACTAAACACCCCACCACACATCCAACGATACATCCAACGCCCCACCCACTAAACACCCCACCACACATCCAACGATACATCCAACGCCCCACCCACTAAACACCCCACCACACATCCAACGATGCATCCAACGCCCCACCCACTAAACACCCCACCACACATCCAACGATACATCCAACGCCCCACCCACTAAACACCCCACCACACATCCAACGATACATCCAACGCCCCACCCACTATACACCCCACCACACATCCAACAATGCATCCAACGCCCCACCCACTAAACACCCCACCACACATCCAACGATACATCCAACGCCCCACCCACTAAACACCCCACCACACATCCAATGTGTCTCTGCTCATCCCTGTTCCGTGGTTGGACTCTATCTGCTCATCCCTGTCTCTGGGAGCGCCTGAGGTTCTCCAGAGCTCTGAGACACTTTAGTTTCTGGTTGTATGGTTGAAGGACGGCGCTGGTCTTTCAGATTCTGCTGCATTTGGACTGCAGCCTCATCAGGAAACGGGCCTCTTCATCTGAACTCTTCATCTGTGCCTTGTTCCTCTGCAGGAATGCAGCAGATCTCAGAAACGCAGATCGGCCCGGTCCAATCACAGAGGTTCCGCTGTCTCCATCCTGGACCCGTGAGGTAAAGCTGGTCCAGACACATGAAGGTTCCGTTCAGATCCGGTAGAAGATGACTTCTGCTGAGAGAGATCTCACCTTGTTGTGCGCATGAGCCTGACAGACAAAGCTCAGGGTGAAGTGCTACCTCCACTAAGAGTCCCCTTGTCTTCTCAGGTGGTCTCCATGGTAACCAATCAGGAGATCTGCTCGTTCTGAGAACAGAACCACCATGTTATGAGGAGAGGAGGAGTCAAATGAGGAACAAAAACCTGAACATGAATGCTGCAGAAAAGCTGTGAGGATGATGAAGGTCCAGGAAGATGATGCTGGTTCTCTCTGGAGGATGGAGCTCTTTTAGGAATGTGATTGAATATGATGCTCTTCAGGTTCTCAGACTGTTCTCTGCTGCTGCAACATTTCATTCTGACATTCAGGGTTGCATGGTTCTGGACACTGAAAGAGTCTATGTAGATAGACTCCCTCTGAGCTTTAACTTCAGTCTCTCTTTGTGTTTTATGTTCAGTATTGGACTGTGGGGGTCAGATGGGTGGAGGGGGGCACAGAACACACAGATTAGCTGGTTGAAGTTGGGTTCTATCAGGTTCTCTACAGTCCTGGTTTTCTGATCATCTCGCGTTCTGGTTTTCCAGAGGTTTTGGTTGGAGTTTGCTGGTTTTTGTCGTCTTTCATAAAGTTCTCCTGCATTCTGGCTCCATTCATGACAGAGGACGTCTGTCTCAGTTTGTCTGATCTCAGATTTTAAATAAAGTTGTGTGAATACAAAGGTGAAGGTGAAAAACAGCAGACATGAAGCTCTGCAGACGCTTCATCTCCAGGCAGAGATCCTCCAGAGGACGGTGAGGCGGCAGCAGGTCTGCAACCCCAGACACGCCTGAAGAAGAAAGGAGCTTTTGTTCTGAAAATCCAACTTTAATGAAGCATTCAAAGTGACATCCAGACATGGACAACCTCTACCAGACTGACCCTGAGGGCCTGTCACCTGTTTACCTGACAGCTGCTCTTCATCTGTTGAACTCTGGGGCAGAAAACCAGATGGACGTTTGTGGTTTGGAGCGTCTGTCCATGTGGACCTGCTGACGTCTGGTTTAAACAGGAAGTGAAGGAGTTCCTCCTCAGTCTTCTTCCTCCCTTGGTTCCCTTGACCCCCCACCCTTCTCTGGGTGGGGGGTGTAGAAAATGTATGTTGCAAGATTCCTTTCCTACAGGGGTCAAGGGTAAATGGGCAGCAGAGATGAAGTCAGACTTCAGGTCCCACAGCATCAGCTGAGCTGTGTGCTTTTACTCTGAAAGGTTTATTGTTAATGAAGCTGTATCCTGGAAACAGGAAACACACACACATGCACACCCACACACACACATGCACACCCACACACACACAAACACTCATACATACACCTATAAATCCTGGTAAGCCAATCAAAGCTGTGCCGCACCGCAGCTCAGTGGGTGTGTGTGTGTGTGTGTGTGTGTGTTATTAGTGTCACTCTGCTGACTCAGGAGGATCAGAGGAGAACTAATCCAGCCTCACTGGTTCTCTCACGGCTTCTCCTCCTCCTCCTCCTCTCTGGGTCTCTGTTGGTTTGAACTTGTGAGGCTTTCAGAGTTTTTGGGTCAAATCAGCCTCAGCAGATTCTTTATTGAAGGGACAGGAGAACACAGACAACACAACTCCAGTTATTAAAATGCAGTAATCTGCACCTCCCTGTGGAGACACCAGCGTTTAGCGTTAGCATTAGCGTTAGCATGCAGCATCAGCCTTGGATGAAAGTAAAGGCCACTGACTGCTGTCAAACCAGCTGAGGTGTGTGACATCACTGGGAAAACGCTGCACAAATAGAAACAGAACTTAACGTCAGGAATATCACGACGAACCATCGACTGTATCATAGAACTGGACTGAGTGATGTCACCATAGAAAAATGGTTTATTCTAAGTAAATGAAGTCAATTCAGTCGCCATTTCATGGTGATATGGACGCCGCCATGTTGGAGCCAGACGACATCAAAAAACAGGGATTGGTCCAAGTCGGTCTGAGTCTACGTTTCTATGGCAACCGCTCTTACCAATTGGGTGAGGTTGTTGGAAGGCCACACCCCTAACAAAGTTCACTGTAAGACCGCCTACTTTTGTTGAGGCATCTGATTGGTCAGTTTGTAACTTTAACTTTAAAAAATATCTTAAAAGTGAGGATTATCAAAAAAAAGATGTCAATGAAAGGTCTCAGTTCCAGAACGGTTTATTTCTCTATAGAAGTCTATAGAATCTGGCTTCTTGGAGCCAGCAGGTACTTCCTGTTTGGAACGCCAGGGGGGAGGGGCCAAGCACTCCATTTCTAATATAGACAATGTAAAGGACCCAGGCGGGTGGTGACCTTTGCTCCATGAATATAGAACATGATGAAGTTACTGAGAAGATGTTTGGGTTTAAATGTTCTGCAGATTCAATTTGTTCTTTTGACCAATAGGCAGAACCAAAATGTTGCTTTTATATTTCAGAACACTTTTGGATTCTTCAGGTTTAAACTTTGTCCTGTTTGGATCAAAAAACCGACCACAACCCAAAGTTGTCATGGGATTGTCTTTTTGATCCACATCAACCAGCAGATGTGGCTCCCGTGGACTCCTTCAGGTGGCTCCTGTGGACTCCTTCAGGTGGTTCCTGTGGACTCCTTCAGGTGGTTCCCATGGACTCCTTTAGGTGGTTCCCATGGACTCCTTTAGGTGGTTCCTGTGGACTCCTTCAGGTGGTTCCTGTGGACTCCTTTAGGTGGTTCCTGTGGACTCTTTCAGGTGGTTCCTGTGGACTCCTTCAGGTGGTTCCCGTGGACTCCTTCAGGTGGTTCCTGTGGACTCCTTCAGGTGGTTCCTGTGGACTCTTTCAGGTGGTTCCTGTGGACTCCTTCAGGTGGTTCCTGAGGACTCCTTCAGGTGGTTCCCGTGGACTCCTTCAGGTGGTTCCTGTGGACTCCTTCAGCTGTTTCCTGTGGACTCCTTCAGGTGGTTCCTGTGGACTCCTTCAGGTGGTTCCTGTGGACTCCTTCAGGTGGTTCCTGTGGACTCCTTCAGGTGGTTCCCATGGACTCCTTCAGGTGGTTCCTGTGGACTCCTTCAGGTGTTTCCTGTGGACTCCTTCAGGTGGTTCCCGTGGACTCCTTCAGGTGTTTCCTGTGAGGTGGAGTCTCTCATCCTCCTCTAATCCTTTTATCCCTGTCAGTCTGACAGAGGAGACTCTTCTGGAGGAGACCGCTGGACTCCCCGCTCCTGTCCTCCATTTGCTCCTCTTCTCCCCACAGTCTGAGGGACTCACGGGCTACATCTGCGTGTTTATGGGGGGTCTCTCCTGGGGTCTCAGGGTGAGGAGTTTGGGGGGGTGCAGGTGGATTTAGGCCGCGTGAACCAAGGTGACGGATTATCAGCTGACAGGTAAGGAGATAATAGACTTTAATGCACATCATGTCTGCATGAAGCTTCGTTTAGTATTCATTTGATTATAGAGAATGAAACAACCAGATACACAACAACACAACTACACAACACAACATCTGACAACAGCAAACAGAAGAAAATGTTGCTGTTTTTATTCTGCTTCTTCATTCACTCTTAATACAATCACGTCTCTGATGACCTTCCCTACAGCAGTCAGTCTAACATCACCTGATGAGAACAAACTGTTTTTAAGGAAAGATTTAAAATGTTGATGAAAAAACATGAAAACAACATTTTTAAATTTAACTCCTAAGTAGTTTTCAACTTCAAACATGTTCAGTGAGACTTCAGCCGCCAGCGATGCTGAAGTCTGTATCCATCATGTCTCAGACTTTGGGGTTTTCAGAGCTGGGAGGTTTTTAGCTCCAGTCACTGCACCTTCTGGTTCCACTACCCCCCAAGAACCCACTGGAACAAAAACCCATCCGTCAAAGTCAATCCTTCCTGACAGGAAGCAGCTGGAGGAGACACCCTGTCCACAGAGAGGTTCGTTTTTATTCAAAGTTTTCCTTAAGAAACATCTCCCCAGTTTCCTGATGAGCAAAAGTTTGATGAAGAGTTTTAAAAGTTCCTCCTCAGCAGGACGTCCTCTGAAGTTAACGACTGACAACAGAAATGGAATGAAATGGAGTTATGTCATTTCACACGTCTGCTGGTCTTCACACGTCTATTTTGTCTGGAGACATTTGGATTCGGATTTGAAATGGTTTATTTCAAGCAATTAAGTAGAAATAATACACAAAAGCAATACAATCATCAGTTATACATTCATACAGTAACTGATCAAACTTAGGATAATTAGACATATTAATAAATATTGCTTGAAAGGGAGTGGAAGGAAGTGAACTTATATAATCCCACCCCGTTATACTATAACCATTTTAATACATAATTTAATCAATATCCGGTTCCTAGTTTTTATCAGACAGAATTAAGTATCATAAAGTATCAATAAAGCACATGAAAAAGATGAATTACTTCATTATTATGTAATAACTTTTAGAAATCAACATGACAATGAAGTATCCAGTATATGCAGATTATGTTACTTATAAAAGTCATTCATATGATTACAACATAATTCTATATCAGTAAAATAGACACAACACTGTTTCAGAGATTTTCATAGTAAAATTTCATCAAGTATCAAAAGTTAAAAACTTGCAAAATTATGTTACATTAGAAAAGATTTTTGAATCAATTTATCAATTTTTGGAGCAAGTGAAGTAATATCATTAAACATCGATCAATTTAACCATTTTCAATACGTGATTAATCATTTGTTTTAATGATAAAGTAATGCTGTAAGGGAGAATAAAAGGGTCCATAATCTGTTGATTGTCCAAGGTTGGCATTTCTTCTTCTGCTGATTAACAGCTGATCTTCTGGGTTTAAACAGTTTCTAGTCTCTTCCATGTTATGTCTGCAGACATTAGATTCAGGTCCATATCCTTCTTCAGCTGATATCAGCTCAGTGAAAGTTGAGGTCAAGTTGTCTGCAGGTCAGAAATCTCTGCTGTTATTCAGGTGACGTCAGACGATGGAGAAAGTGATGAATACAGGCGTCATATTTCTTGAAATGATTTGACTCTTTGGTTTATTACTCCATGTTGTTTCAGACAACCGTGATCAAACACTTCTCAAAGTCCTTCATGGTGTTCACAACCAGAACCTTGTTCTCATTGGACGGTGATTTTCTGTCTCTTTCTGACCCCAGACAGCTGGAAGATCGGTGTCTCCATGGCTAAAGTGGCTCCAGTGGACTCCTGTTGTGTCAGGGAGCTGACACCCCCCACCATTGTTCTACAGGACATGGAGGACACCGGGGAAGGAGTGAGGTGGGTTCACCCGGAAGAACAAAACCCGTGGTTCCACGTTCTGTCAGTGGTGACAGCTTAGCATGAGGTCCAGCTCATCTCCACTGACTGAAGCTGAGGTCCTGTTTTCTGAAGCTCTGTGTGGACTGTAGACCTCCTCTGGGTTCCTGCATCTGTCTGAAAGACGGTTGATGGGACTCCTCAGTCAGAGGTTGGATAAACTACCAGATCTGCAGGATCTTTCACCTTCCAGTGTCAGCATTAGCTTGCTACATCAGCTTCAGCTACAACAAAAAAGCCCTCATTTGAGCTGCAGGGTTCTGCTTTGACCCGTTAACACAGAATCAAGAAGCCCCGCCCCCACAGTCAGAACCGTCCACGCAGACACAGCAGCTCTGATGAGTTTGATCATTGCTGAGAGTTACTGAACCGTATCATGAAAACTGAAATGCTGACGGGATCCTGGACGGAACGTAGCATGTAGGGCTGAGTTAGAACGTTAGCTCTGATGTAGAACCTGATCTTAAATGTTTCTTAGTGTTGTTAGATTGAAATCAGACAAAGGAGCGATTTCTTTAGAACCGTTTGGTCTAGAACTCCACGTCAGAAGATCAGGACAAGTGTTAGACGATGAAGGTCATCTGGAGGTCTTCCTCAAACCTGAGTAAAGGTGGAACAGTTTGAATCTCATCAGAATGGTTGATGATCGAGTTCAAACCGACGGATCTGCACTGAGCAGGTTCAGATGAGGACTTCTGGTGGTTTCCTGCTGCGGGTGGTTGTGTCTTCATGCAGACAGCTCCGTTTTCTGGTCCCGTTTGTTTCAGAGTCGGCCGGAGAGCTGGACCTGGATCTCTGTTCAACGTCAACAACAGCAACAACAACGAGGAAGACGAGTAAGAGCAACGCAAACGCCTGCCTCTGAATCACAACTTTACAGAACTTTAGTGTCCACAGAGAGAGCCAAACATTACAGCAGAACCTCTCCTCATTCACAAGAACTAAAGACCTTTTCATCCTCCTGTTTTTCATGATGTTTTGCAGGGAGGAAAAAAAGAGGAGAAAAAAGGAGAAGAAAGAAAAAAAGGAGAAGAAGGAGTGAGTTTCTCCTTCAGAGGATGGACTCCAACAGGAAACAAAAGCATTGGTTAATGGCCGTCTTCCTCCAGGAAGGACAAACAGGAGAAGAAGGAGAGGAAGGAGAAAAAACAGAAGGAAAAAGAGGAGAAAGAGAAGGAGAAGCAGAAGGCCAAAGAGAAGGAGGAGAAGGAGAAGAAGGCCAAGGAGGAGGCGTAAGTTTGATCAACCAGATGTGTGTTTCCTAGTGATGATGATGGTAACATCCATGACCGTGTTTGTCCAGAGCCAAAGAGATCACAGTCTTTGATCCAGCTGGAAACAACTACTACCACTGGCTCTTCATCATCACCATGCCCGTCATGTACAACTGGACCCTCATCATAGCCAGGTGACACCAGAACCCGCACCTTCTGTCCTGTCCATGTTCAGAACCATCAGAGGAACCTGCCGTCTCCTCTGTCAGGAGGAGGCTACTGTAGCTGTGACATCATCACAGCAAAACAGCAGCTTTTAGGACAGCAGGCGTGGAACTTGACATCAATTGTGCAGAAGCTAATGGGTCAACAGAACCAAAAGAACCAGCCAGCAGGACCCAGTCTCTGCCTAACTCTGTCTTCTGTTCATTTCAGGGCCTGTTTTGAAGAACTTCAGACCGACTATCTGATCTTATGGTTCTTCCTGGACTTTGTCTCAGACATCCTTTATCTGCTAGATATGGTCTTCAGAACCAGAACCGGTCTGTAGTCTGGAGCACACCCCACAGCTCGGCCGGTCCAACCCGACCTGAACCTCTCCTCTCTACGTCTTTGCAGGTTACCTGGAGCAGGGTTTGCTTGTGAAGGATGAGAAGAAGCTGCGAGAGCGGTACATGATCAGCTTCCAGTTCAAGATGGATATGGTCTCCATGATCCCCACCGACATATTCTACCTGGTTCTGGGTGTCACCTATCCAGAGATCCGACTCAACAAACTGCTGCGCTTCAACAGGTGCACACGGTCAACCGACGTCACATCATGAACACACTTAACACGCCTCCACATCTGCTGAGACTACAGTCATGCTCCAGAACCAAAACTCACCATGTTCTTAGACATCCACATTTTTTTGAATTTAACCTTTATTTACCCAATAATCGTCCCTTTGAGATTAAGAATCTCTTTTTGAGGGAGTCCTGGCTAGGAGGAAACAATAAATTACATTTACAATAAAAATGTCAACATTAAAAACATAATGAATAAAAATGAGAGTTTATGTAAAACAGGTACAGTTAAAAGTGACTTTCTCCTCCAATCTCAGCCTGGATTCACAAATATTCAGAAGAATGAGTTCTTTTAATTTCCAGCTTTTTTGTAGAGTCTTCCATGTGGGGGGGCAGAAAAGACAAAGGCCTTTTTTTCCCAGTTCTGTACCAGCAAATGGAACAGCGAGCGATAGATGGTCATTTGAGCGCAGTCCGTATGATTCCACAGTCCTCAGCTTGATCAGCTGCAAATGTAGGAAGGTAAAAGTACAGAAAGAGATTTGTAAATAAAAATGCACCAGTGTGTGAACCTCCTGGTGGACAGAGAAGACCATCCAGAGTACACTTCACTGAGTCGAGGCCTTACGGTTTGTTATAAACCTTAAAGCGACGTGATACACAGAATCAATCTTACTCAAGCATTGAGCTGTTGCATTCATGTATAAAAGGTCTCCATAATCTGAAATGGATAAAGAGTTGCTGTGACATCACTGCTCTTTCATGTGACTAAATGTCCACTTAACCTGTGGCTAAAATGCTGATGGTTGTCAGCGTCTGTAATCACTTCCTGACCCTGGTCTGGTTCTGGATGATTGTAGAAGCTCAGATTGTTGTTACCTGACCTGTCCGTTACAGACTGACGCCTCTACACGTCCAGAACACGGAGAACACAGCAAACCGCTCCAACCAAAAACCTGACAGCGGCTCGCGTGTCTTTGTTTCAGGATGATGGAGTTCTTCCAGCGCACAGAGACCAGAACCAACTACCCAAACGCTCTGCGTATCTCCAACCTGGTCATGTACATCCTGATCATCATCCACTGGAACGCTTGCCTCTACTACTCCTTCTCTAAGGCCATTGGTTTGTGACCTGATGGACCTGATTGACCTCTTTGAGACGTTCAGTTGAAAGGGTTTGGATCCGGTTCAGACTCCCTTTTCCAAGCGTCTGGGTTTGTTTTGTGCTCTCAGGTTTCGGAGCTGACAGGTTCGTGTATCCGGACCCTGCAGACCCAGAGTTTGGCCGCCTGGTGAGGAAGTATGCTTACAGCATGTACTGGTCCACGCTGACTCTTACCACCATTGGAGAGACCCCGCCCCCTGTGGAGAACTCTGAGTACTTCTTTGTTGTGACTGACTTCCTGGTGGGTGTGGCTTGTTTCTCATTCCTCTGACAGTAAATGATTGGTTTCAGGTGTAGATGTTATAGTTGTTGTGTCTACTTTTAAATTCTCTTTTTTTGTTGTTAACCCCTGTGGGTCTGGGGTAGCTGGTGGACTTTTATTGGTGCACGATGAATTGAACTTTATGTTGATACTCTGAATCTTCATCAGCGTTTGGAACGGTTGACTTTTCCCACAACAGTCCAGCTGAAGGTTCTGGTTCTTCTGTCCAGGTGGGTGTGCTGATTTTTGCCACCATCGTCGGTAACGTCGGCTCGATGATCACCAACATGAACGCGGCCAGAGCCGACTTCCAGGCTCGCATCGACGCCATCAAACAGTACATGAGCTTCAGAAAGGTCTTCAGAATCCTGATTTCACTGCTAAGTGAACACGCTTACAGGCCTGGAACTGAACCGCTCCCTCTCTGCAGGTGACAAAGGACTTGGAGAAACGAGTCATCAAGTGGTTCGACTTCCTGTGGACCAACAAGAAAGCGGTGGATGAGAGGGAAGTTCTGAAGTACCTGCCTGACAAGCTGAGAGCAGAGATCGCCATCAACGTCCACCTGGACACGCTAAAGAAGGTCTCCACTAAAGTGGCAGAACTTCTCATGTGGGTGAGAAGATCAGAGCCGCATCCTGACTCCTGTGTGGTTCTGCAGGTTCGGATCTTTGCGGACTGTGAGGCCGGTCTGCTGGTGGAGCTGGTGCTGAAGCTGCAGCCGCAGGTCTACAGTCCAGGAGACTACATCTGCAAAAAGGGAGACATCGGTAGAGAGATGTACATCATCAAGGAGGGAAAGCTGGCGGTCGTGGCGGATGACGGCGTGACGCAGTTTGTTGTTCTCAGTGATGGAAGCTACTTTGGTGAGATCAGCATCCTGGCCATCAAAGGTGGGTCTTCCTCCTCTCTTATTTAAAGAGGAGATTCATGTGGACTTTACTTTCACATGTAAAGTCTGCTGTGGCGTGACGTCTGACTTGGGAGGGGCCTTCTGTTGGTCTTTAAGACATGGGATCATTCAGGAAGTTGTTTCTGCTGCTTCTGAAGAACATTGAGGCATTGATGGTCAAAAGCATCAGTCTTTATTAGCAATGAAACCAAAGTCTGCTAGCTAGATGCTAACGTATAATGGAATTTCCCATAGGGTGGCTAATGCTAACGCTCGGTCGACTTAAACACACATGAACATGTTTATAGACTCACAGGCAGGAATTATCCAAAGTCTTTTAAGGAAACTTTTTTTAAAGTTACCATTTGTGTCTCAACCAGGGTTTTTTGCTATAGTGCCAGCTCCACCTAGTTGCCAAACTGAAACGCCTCCATGACAGGAAGAACATTTATTTTTGTAAGATGAGTCGGTTTCAGGGGTGTCCAAATCCAGGCCTCAAGGGCCGGTGACCTGCTGGTTTTCCAGAAACGCTGCCTCATCTGCTGTTGATTACCTGGATCAGGTGTGTTCAGCCAATCAGGAGCTTCAACAGCAGGTTGATTGGAAAACATGTAGGACACAACGGCCCTTGAGGCCTGGAATTGGACACCCCTAGAGCCTTTACAATGTTAATGATCTGTACATTTTTGTTGGAGCTTCTCCTTTAGAGAAATCATGTGACACTGTATGGTGTTAAAGATCTGTTTGTGATTTCACTGATACCTCTTATAGTATGTCAACTGTATCAGATTAATATGAAGAGCTTTATGGTAAATGGCGTATACTTATATAGCGCTTTCTACCTTCTTATGAAGGCCCAAAGCGCTTTACAGTCACAGTCCCATTCACCCATGCACACACACATTCACACACACAGTCACACACTGGCGCCAACCTCCCACCAGAGGCAAGGTGGGGTTCAGTGTGTTGCCCAAGGACACTTTGACACATGGGCGTGCAAGGCGGGAATCGAACCTGCAATCTTACAATCATGAGTCGACCGCCCTACCTACCCTACCGCTGCACCACGGCCGCCCCTATACTAAAACATATACTGGTTATTATTGTATTTTTATACAAATATGTCTAAATGTGCAATCTGTGTAAATTCAAAATTTAATTGAACCAAATCGAATGAAATTGATTGAAAGAAAGTGAATTGAATTTATTCTGAAAAAACTGGATTAACTCAGCTCTATAATCTTTTATTCAACTTCAGCCCAAATTTAAACTCCACAAACAGCAGATTAGCCCTTGTTCTATCCTATGACCCCCCCCCCCCCCGTTCCATTGACATGTTCTCCTACCAGGACAAAGGTGGATAAAGGTGGAGAGGATTTCATGTCATCCATGGACACCAGTGAAGATCACAAATCATTGAAGAACAAAGGTTCAGAGCTCTGTCTAGTGGGTCTAGATGACCCCACTGTCTAGTGGGTCTAGATGACCCCACTGTCTAGTGGGTCTAGATGACCCCACTGTCTAGTGGGTCTAGATGACCCCACTGTCTAGTGGGTCTAGATGACCCCACTCCCAATGTTATCGTGTCTAGGATAGAACAAGGATTTATATGACGCAGAATGATGCTAAAAATGTATATCAATGTTAAAGAAAGGTAAAAACAGACTATGGTCTGTGCTGCCAGCCCCGTCCACAGGCTAACACACACGCCCCTTTCATTTTATTTGCATTATCTGTCCATCCATTTTTGCAAAAGTTCAGATGTTTGTTTTCATGGGAGAAACTCAGACGCTGCTGAGGCTTTAGGATGATGTCATGAGATGGGCGGTACCCACACGGAGAGAAAGGCGGAGCCTAAGAGATCGGGTCGACTTACTTCCAGGGAGGGAAATGAGCTGAAAAAAACGACTCATATTTCATTTAGAAATAATTGTTCTTTAGAGTGCCAAAGCTAATATGTGATCATATGGATGGATCAGTTTAGTCTGGAAAGCTGTAGAAAATCATCATGTAGACCTGTAAAGTCATGGGGTTTCCCCTCCAACACCCTGTCTTCTTCTTCTTCCACAGGCAGTAAGGCAGGAAACAGGAGGACCGCTAACATCAGAAGCATCGGGTACTCTGACCTCTTCTGTCTCTCCAAGGACGACCTGATGGAGGCGCTAACAGAGTATCCTGACGCCAAAGCTCTGCTGGAGGAGAAGGGAAGGCAGATTCTGATGAAGGACGGGCTGCTGGACCTGGAGGTACTGTAACACGCCCTGCACATGGACGTTTAGGCAACAGCCCGCTGTAACTGCCCCGTCCTGCAGGTGGCGGCTCAGGGCCCCGACCCCAAAGAGATCGAGGAGAAGGTCGACCGGATGACCAGCACGCTCGACGCCCTGCAGACCCGATACGCCCGGCTGCTGGCCGAGAACGAGGCCACTCACAGCAAAATCAAACACCGGGTCACACGGCTGGAGAGAAAGCTAGCTCCGCCTCCACGACCTGACCTACCCGGGGATGCCCCGCCCCCTCCAACCCCTGAGACCGCCAAAGAGGAAGAGAAGAAATAGCTAGAATATGAGGAGGAGCAGGAGGACTAAGAAGAACCAGCAGTGGGGAGTCCTGAAGGACTGTTCGGCAGGAGCTGAAGTTTCTTAACCTGAAAAACGTTTAGGGTTCAGATCAGGGTTTCCGTTAACCGTTT
This sequence comes from Oryzias curvinotus, assembly GCA_023969325.1. Classification (NCBI taxonomy): domain Eukaryota; kingdom Metazoa; phylum Chordata; class Actinopteri; order Beloniformes; family Adrianichthyidae; genus Oryzias; species Oryzias curvinotus. The sequence goes on from CM043718.1 coordinate 25,824,625, forward strand.
CACGTCTGGAGTAGATTTACAGAGAAAGCCCTGACATTCTGCTAGGAGGACGTTCACTGTCAGAGAACAACTGGAGAAGCACTGAGGTCCAGGGAGAACATTACTCTGGATTCCAAGAGCACTAGAGGACTTCTGGAGGCGTGATGTAGCATGGTTCTCATGTTGTAAAACACTGTAACATACGTGAAGCATGTGTGCATTAGCTGTCTCACTCCTGCAGATATGATCTATCTATAGTTTTCACTGTGCAGCATTATTTTTATCTAAACGCTCCCCTGAAGGTCACAGTTTGTACAAACCTAAAGATCATGTTTGTGTTTCTGTGTCCAATCCACCGTAAAGCTTCACGCATGCTAACGTGCACATCCTGTGGAACGCTGTCTGTCCCCACATTCACTCACCGGTGGAGGAAACATCAGGAACTTTCTCTTTGAACCAACGTTCAACTGTTTATGCAAATCACGACGTTCCAACGGATTCTGAAGTGGAGAAAAGCAGCTTTGTGCTGATGTGCAACACCTTTTCTCCAGGTCAGAATCTGTAATAATTACTTTAATTGTGTAAATGATCAAAGAGTCAAAGAACTTCAGAGAACGCTAGTTATGCTGCAGCTTTTAGCTAGAGCTCTGGTGGTAAAGCTTTAAGCACAACTTTATCACTAAGTTATCATTTCTAAAGTTTAAGGAAGAGAGACATCACTGCAGACATCAAGTTATCAGGTTTGTGTAACCCCTGGTCTATCCTAGTCACTTTAACATTGACAGTGGGGTCATCTAGACCCACTAGACAGTGGGGTCATCTAGACCCACTAGACAGTGGGGTCATCTAGACCCACTAGACAGAGCTCTGAACCTTTGTTCTTCAATGATTTGTGATCTTCACTGGTGTCCATGGATTACATGAAATCCTCTCCACCTTTATCCACCTTTGTCATGGTAGGGAGAACACGCCAATGGAAGGGGGGGGGTCATAGGATAGAACAAGGGTTAAGGATCATTTTATGAAGTAAAGGCTTTAGCGCCAGCTTCAGCTACAGTAAGGACGCTACAGCGCCATCTAGTGTCTGTCTGTGAGGAATGCATCACAGTGTAAGAACACGTGTGACATTTAACATATGTGACTTAAACACGTTAACATGTTTCAATCAGATCATTAGACCCAGAACCACAGCGGTTCATGCTAACTATGACTCTGCTGCTGTACATTTGCTTGTAACCAGAAATTCTCTAGAAATAAAGACATTTTATAAGAAATGTGATATTGTTAGTCATGAAAAATGTTTTTGACAGATATCATAGCTTTAATTGTTCAAACTTCACTTCAACAAACCGGCAGTGATGTATTTTTAAAAAAAAAAAGTTTTCTGTTGAAAGTGTACGTATTTACTACGTATTTATTGATACTTCTTCCTGTCTGTCAGCTAAAATAGGCCAAAGCTAACTTTCTTTTTGTTTATTTTATTTATATTTTTAAAGTATTCAGGGACTTTTTTAAATGAACTTTATTGCACAGTATCCTATTTTACAGAAATGTACATCTAGATATGCAATAAGAACACAACTGTAAATACCAAATACACATATGTATAAAAAACAAGAATAGAAATAGAAATAAGCCAGAGAAAATGTTGACTCTCTCACATAGAGATAATGTTCTGATTACTTTTAGCTTCTCAGAATTACGAATACTATTGATCTACGGATTTAACTCAGAAAAGAATACAGTGAAACAGGGTTTTTGACCAGATAATTTACATTTATGATTATGACACTTGGCCAAAATGAGGAAGAGATTTCAAAGTAAACCAGAGTCTTTTGTATATTATTTGATGTAAGACCCAAAAGGACATCTTTCCAGAATAAAACCAAACAAGAATCAATGTAATCATGAATGAAATCACAAATCTTCTGCTAAAACACTTTAACTGGAGGACAGAAGCAGAAAGATGTGTGACTGTTTCAGGGGGAACAGCAGCAAAAACTACAGAGAATCAATATTTAATCGAAATATTCTGAATAAATGTTTTATCTGGGTAAATTATGTGGATAATCTCAACATAACCTTCTGTTTAACGGATTCAGGCGGAGCCCGGTACCATAACCGTTCGGCCTGGAACGGTCCGTCTGCTGCTGACACGTCACGCCTGAAGGTTGGCTGCTTCTGTGTCTGAAAAAGTTCCGCAGGATTGTGGTAATTGTAGTTTTTAAAGGGAATGTGCCACTTTATTTTCGGTCTAGAGAACTACAAATACCAGAGTCCATCGCGCTGCTTTGCGCATGACATCTAGGAGGCAACACAGTGGTTCCCCCTGCAGAGGTGGGTTAACGTCAAACTTTTGAAAGATGAACTTTTATTTGAGTCTGAACCCAAATGTTTAAACTCGTCAACGGTCCGTTTATCCTTCAAAGTGCCGCTTACAGGAAGTGACGTGATTCCGGCGCCTTTTCCTCCTGGGTTTGTTAGCTTACAGCGGCTAGCCGGCTGCTAGCAGCAGGAACTGAACACAGGAGAGGCTTCAGAGTAGACCCTGAACCTGAACAGGTGTGTTCACGTCAGCGTTAGTCCACCTGTGTGACGTCACCGGAGGTTGTAGAGTATTTTATCCAGAAAAAGGCTGTTGTAGCTGCAGTCATTCACAGCTGCACATGTCGCGGACTGGAGCATGCGCACTGCTCACGTTCCGATGTGATGAATGGATCAGTCTGGACCGGATCGGTTCTGCTGAGTCATTGGATTTGGACGGACCTGGTGGCGGTTCAGGGGGCGGAGCTCAGTAACTCAATGGTCGTTTTCTCTCTGGGTCTTCTCAGGTGAGACTTTGGGAGGCGGTTGCCATGGAGCCCGCCTGGCGACAGCAGGGCAGGGGGCGGGGGCGTGGCCAGAACACTCAGGAGGAAAGACCCCGCCCCCAGCAGAAGGAGAAGGCGGTCCCAGGACGGGGAGGCGGAGGGATGAGGACAGACCCGGGCCCGGATCTTCCTCAGGGTGAGGAAGACTTCTGATGGATGAAGCAGGAACCGGACCGGCGCCTGTAACCGTCCTCTGCTCTCTGCCCACAGCCGGCGCCGTCCAGTCCAAGTTTGAAGAGATCCGGAGGTCCAACCAGGCGGCTGCCAGGAGACTGGTGGAGAGCCACGTCAGCTCCTCCTCCTCTTCCTCGGATGAAGATGAGAGCGAGGACGGGAACCAGAAGGAGGGACAGAGAGGGAGGATCCTGGCGTCGACCTTTACCACGTACACCGACCAGACGGGTGAGTGGGCGGCGGGGGCGGGAGGGTCCGTGCGTCTGTAACCGAGCGCTGCGCTCCGTGTTCAGGCGGCGACGCCTCGGCTCTGACCCGGACCGGTCAGTACGTCAGCGAGCTGTTCCAGTCCGGAGCCGTCACCTGCCTGATCTGCATCGCCTCGGTCAGGAGGACGCAGGCGGTGAGCGGCGCACGCCGTCAATGATCATCAGACAGCAGAGAAGCTCCGCCCCTCACGCCTGTCCCTCCGCCTGCAGGTGTGGAGCTGCGGCGGCTGCTTCTCCCTCTTCCACCTGCCCTGCATCCAGAAGTGGGCCAGAGACTCGGTCTTCCTCGTGTCCTCCGTGACCGATGAAGACTTCGGGCAGCGGGACCACCCGTGGCCGTGGTGAGGAGCCCCTCCCTTCTCTGGGTTCTGGTGTCGTTCGGGCCGGGTTTGTTCTGAATGTGGGTGGGAACCTGGATGGAGGCGATCTAAAGCTGTGAGGCTCTGCAGAAAGTCTGGTTCCTGAGCAGAGCTGCAGGGTTCTTCAGAGGAGAACCCGGTTCTGAACCCACCGGGGTTGGGGTTCTGGTTTGTGTGGAGGTTCTGGACTGGTTTCATGTCTGACTCTGGTTTCCCCTCAGTCCAAAGTGCCGGACGGAGTATCCGCCGAGCTCCACGCCCAGCAGGTGAGGGCCGTCCTCCAGAGGGGGGGCTGTGAGCAGAACCCCAGCCCCCCCGTCTCCTCCTCATTTCTGCTGAGTCGCGGTTCCTCTGTGGTGCGTTCAGGTACACGTGTTACTGCGGGAAGCTGCAGGACCCCCCGGCCGACCCCTGGCTGGTCCCTCACTCCTGCGGCGCCGTGTGCCAGAGGCAGCTGAAGCCCAGCTGTGGCCACACCTGTCTGCTGCTGTGTCACCCCGGTAACCGGACGCGCCCACAACCCCCCCCCCATGCATCATGACACAGCTTTTAAGACCATGACCATGTGGGCCCCCTTCAGGTCCGTGTCCGCCCTGTCCCAAGATGGTGTCCGTCTCCTGCCTGTGTGGCAAAGCTAAGCCCCTCCCCCGGCGCTGCAGCAACAAGGTGAGCTCTGGCGGTCGGGGCTGGGGGGCGGGGCGTCTGTGCGTCCGTGTGAGCGGCTTTGTGTGTGCGTCTGCAGGCCTGGTCCTGCCAGCAGAGGTGTGGGAGGCTGCTGGCCTGTCAGCAGCACACCTGTTCGCAGCCCTGCCACTCAGGTAAGCCCCGCCCAGCACCTGGTCTGCCCCCGCCCCCTGGTTGGACGTTGACGTGCATCTGTTTGTGTCAGAGTGCGCCCCCTGTCCCAGAGTGAGCCTGCAGAGCTGCGTGTGCGGCCGCCAGAAGGCGGAGCGGCCCTGCGCCAGCCCCCGCTGGACCTGTGCGCAGGTGAGTCTGGCGTTTCCATGGAAACCGCCTCACTTCTGATTAAACTAGGAGGAGAAAAGGTGGTGAAGGATGTGATTCATGACATCTGTTCACCCTTAACCACCAGAAATGTCATCAGCAAACACTCCTGAAACCTCTGAGGGTCTTTGTTTACTGTCGTCCCAACAGATTCTGGAGCTTCGGCTGCTTCCTACCCGTGTTTAGATTCATGAGTGAACGCTGTGGTACCGTGAAATGCTGCATCTTTGAGCACAGAAACTTTACCAAAATCTGTTGGAATTATGTTGAACAAGCGTCTGAAGGGTTTCTGTGATCAGAGAACGTCAGAACTGGAGCCAAAGCTCAGAGTTTTAGGGAACGTTTGGCGCTTTACCTTCAAAGACCAGGCTCTGGCACCTGGTGGCCATCAGCGGTACTGCAGGTCTGTTTCTGAGCTGGTGACTGCAGCAGCTGATGTGTCTTATTGTGTCTGTCAGGTGTGCGGAGCACCGCTCTCTTGTGGGAATCACACCTGTGAACAGGTGTGTCATGATGGAGTGTGCCCCCCCTGCCCCCGCTCGCTCAGCAGATCCTGTCCCTGCGGCAAAACCAGTGAGAAGACGCCTCCTCCGCGCCGCCCCGAGCCCACGCCGCCTCCCCCTGACCTGTCTGTGGTTGCAGGGTCGTCTCTGCCGTGCACGGAGGAGGTGCCCCCCTGTGGAGACACCTGCGACCGCCCGCTGTCCTGTTTGAAGCACACCTGCTCCATGAGGTGTCACCGCGGAAGCTGTGAGACCTGCCGACAGGTGACGGACACGCACAGGTGGTCCACGTGCACTCACACACACACACACACACACGTGACCTCTGCTGTGACTGCAGGAGGTGGAGAGGGAGTGCAGGTGTGGCAAACACCGGAAGAAGACGGCCTGTCACAAGGAGTACCTGTGCGACTCCAAGTGTCCAAAGACCAGGAACTGCCAGAGACACCAGTGCAGGAGGAAGGTGAGGACCTCAGGTAGGGGGGCGGAGTCTAACCCCCCAGGAATGCCGGGATGTCCTTGGTTTGTCTGAATTTGAAGCAGCGATATGCAGGAGAAAAGTCTAGAACAGCTGACAGCACTGGTGGAACGGAGAACAAACACCCACAGGAACCCACTGCTGTCCTCAGGGGGAGGAACGTCTGGAACACCTGCAGTATTGGTGGTACGCTCTGGACTCAGACCATCCAGAATAATAGAGATCCTGGCGCTCAAACGCCCTCGTGTTCCTCGCGCTCCTTGCGTCCATCACCCTGGCGTTGTTGTATCAGGACGATGAGTCTTAAGTCCTTTTAGTCCAGCGGTTGCAGATATGATCTAATCTAACATCCCACGTGTTTACATTTAAATAAACACTTCATCAGTATTTACCGTCCTCCAGTGCGTCTATGACGTTGATCATGTATGTCAGAGGGACAGGTAAACCTGGGTGTCATCTGCATACGGTGAGACAGTTGACGTGGATCACATATGTCAGAGGGACAGGTAAAGCTGGGTGTCATCTGCATACGGTGAGACAGTTGACGTTGATCATGTATGTCAGAGGGACAGGTAAAGCTGGGCGTCATCTGCATACGGTGAGACAGTTGACTTGGATCATGTATGTCAGAGGGACAGGTAAAGCTGGGCGTCATCTGCATACGGTGAGACAGTTGACGTGGATCATCTATGTCAGAGGGACAGGTAAAGCTGGGCGTCATCTGCTTACGGTGAGACAGTTGACGTGGATCATGTATGTCAGAGGGACAGGTAAAGCTGGGCATCATCTGCATACGGTGAGACAGTTGACGTGGATCATCTATGTCAGAGGGACAGGTAAAGCTGGGCGTCATCTGCTTACGGTGAGACAGTTGACGTGGATCATGTATGTCAGAGGGACAGGTAAAGCTGGGCGTCATCTGCATACGGTGAGACAGTTGACGTGGATCATCTATGTCAGAGGGACAGGTAAAGCTGGGCGTCATCTGCTTACGGTGAGACAGTTGACGTGGATCACATATGTCAGAGGGACAGGTAAAGCTGGGCGTCATCTGCATACGGTGAGACAGTTGACGTGGATCATCTATGTCAGAGGGACAGGTAAAGCTGGGCGTCATCTGCTTACGGTGAGACAGTTGACGTTGATCACATATGTCAGAGGGACAGGTAAAGCTGGGCGTCATCTGCTTACGGTGAGACAGTTGACGTGGATCATGTATGTCAGAGGGACAGGTAAAGCTGGGCGTCATCTGCATACGGTGAGACAGTTGACTTGGATCATGTATGTCAGAGGGACAGGTAAAGCTGGGCGTCATCTGCATACGGTGAGACAGTTGAAGGACCACCGTTTGAAGCCCGCCGCTGCATGTGGATCCACAGACATGGAGCGGTGTCTGCTGTGAAGCCGTGTGTCCTCCTCAGGTGGGGGTGTTCTGCTGACAGCAGCTCGTGTTCCCGCTCGCCTAAATGTCACTGATGCCGCTCCATCTGATGGCTGAAAGTCGTTTGGGGGCGGGGTTTCGTCTGCCGCCGTTATCGCGTTTGCAGTGTGACATTTTCACAGGTATTAACCTGAGCTCCGCTCTCTGCTTCCCATCATGCTCTCTGTTTCAGTGTTGCCCCGGTAACTGCCCCCCCTGTGACCAGAGCTGCGGGCGAACTCTGGGATGTCGCAACCACAAGTGTCCGTCTGTCTGTCACCAAGGTAACGCTCAGATGCTGAGACTGGACCGTGTTTAAAGCAGCAGAAGGAGGTTCAGAGCAGAAACCGGGTCTGGGTTCTGCTCGGTTCTGGAGGCGTCTCCCTCTATAGGCAGCTTGGAGTACTGCAGCAGAGGAGGGAAGCAGGAGACGCTTCTGAAGAATAGAAAACCATATTTGAACACACGCAGTTTCTTTATGAACTTTTGATTCATCCGGTTTGTGGCGAGGCGACTGGCTTCATGGTTTAGACCTTCGGTCTGGGTTCCTCTCCTGATTGGTCGGTTGTGGAGGACGTTGTGTTCTTGTTGGCATTTGGTAACACACAAACACACACACACACACAGTGGGAGGACAGGCTGCTGACAGCAGCAAGCCTCCCCTACAGGGTGGTGTGAGTGACGGCTTCCTGCGTGTCTCTGATGTGGAGGTCAGATGTCTGCGCTCTGATTGGATAACCAGCCGGCCTCATTCCTGTGGGGATCTGGCAGCTGATTGGTCGCTCTGACCTTTTGGAGCGGCAGATAGACGGCGCCGCTGACGGGCTGCCGTTGTGTGTGTCTCTCTTGTATCGCACGTCAGGCTGCAGTCATGAGAGGTTCTGACCCAGTTCTGTGGTCCAAATCCATGGTGGAACGTCTCTGGTTCTGGTTCTTCTTTGCAGTCTGGGCGTTGTGAGTCCTGGTTCTGAGGGTTGTGTGAAGTTCTACAGTGGTGGTCCGTCCAGTAGAGATGATCTGGACCTCCAGACTGTCTTCTCCTCCCCCCAAACGTTAAAGCAGTCCCTTCTCCTCAGGGTTGCAGGTTTGAATCCTCGGCACTAGAGCAGCGTTTGGACCAGAACAGAAGCAGTCCGGTTCTAGACCGGTTCCCTGTTCTCACAGCTGTTCTTCTACTTCTGTTTGTAACCATGGCAACAGCATGGACTTTTACTCCCCATGAAAGGCTTCAGCTTCTGCTTGATGTGGTTGATTGATTGACAGGTGTCAGTACGATCCTCACCTGTAGATGTGGGCGTGGTTTACATCCCCCAGGCTTTGTGCCCCTCCCATTTCATGATTTTTGAACGTTGATGTGACGTTGGTCAGGATGTGGCGTGCAGTCCGTCCGTGAGTCAGAGTGAAGATGCTACATAAGCCACGCCCACATTCCACCGCGTTATCGATGATTTGTGTTGGAGTTCTGGTCCAGTTGGAGGTGGTTTTAAAGAGAACCAAGGCTGTCCTGACCCGCCCCCTGATGGGGAGCCGACCCGGCTCTACTGGTTCTTGAACCAGAGCCTCAAACCTCTGTGACCCGGCTGTGCTGTGTCCGGGTCCGATCAGAACTGTGGGTCAACTGACACCTGCAGACCTTCTGGAGGCTCGACGTGCTGCTTATCAGGGCCGGACTGAGCATGCTCAGTACTCTCAGCTGTCCGGGTGGATGGGCTGTCGCTGACAGGAACCGGGCCGAGTGCAGACGCCTGCGGGTTATTTCCAGCACCGGACCAGAACGTCTGACAGCAGAGCTGATGACCTTCACGGGACGCCGCGCCTCCTTATCTGTCTGTGCAGCACGGGTCTGCGCTGCTCGCTGAAGGTCAGCCGAACACGGCGCTCTGATGGTGATCAGGAGAGCAGTGGGCGGAGCCTCCCGATCAGGCACAGCCAGACAGCTGTGGGTTTGAACCCGCTGCTGCACAGCCTGCTGTTTGCAGGTGGAGGGGCTCTTCCAGCAAACAGCAGGCTGTGCAGCAGCGGCCCAGCGGGTTCAAACCCGCAGGTCTTCTCCAGCATCAGCGCCGTTTCCCGCCTCCTCAGGAAGCTGTTATCCGTGTCCGGAGACGGTGGAGGTGCGCTGCTCGTGCGGCGCCAGCGTGCTGGTCGTCCCATGTGGTCGAGAGAGGACCACCAAGCCGCCGCGCTGCAGAGAGGCCTGCAGGTAAACCGCCGCCGCCGGACCCCAGCGGGAGGGGCCTCACCGTCACGGAGCTCCGCCCATCCTCAGGTGTCTCTCTGCTGTCCGCAGGTGCCCCCCCTCCTGTCATCACCCCTCCAGGGAGCCTCACCGCTGCCACCCGGGGCCCTGCCCCCCCTGCAGGCAGCTGTGCCTCCTGCCCCTCCCCGGCTGCAGCCACACCTGCCCACAGCCGTGCCACGACCTGGTTCTGGTCCGGTCCCAGCAGGTGGGCTCTGTTCTGGTTCTGCCTGTCCTGGAGCCGCACTTCCTGTTTCCAGCCGGGCCCTGACCCCCCTCCTCTCTGTGTGTAGGTGCAGCTGGCCGGTCCGTGGGAGCAGCCGTCAGAACCGGCGTTCATGCAGAAGGCGCTGCCCTGCCCCCCGTGCCAAGTCCCCATCCCAACGTAGGTCCAGGAGCCAGAACCCATCCAGATCAGATCCTGACCGGAACCACTTCCTGCTGCCGCGGGCGGGAAATAAATCAAACCGATTCATAAATGCGATAAAACATCAGAAACACAAACACAGCGGAGGGGGCGGGGCTTGTTATGAGTGTTTTATAAGCGTTTGTGTGCTGACAGAACCTGATGGAAGGGTCGGTATCAGACCCAGTAGAACTGATCCACATGAGAACCACAGACCCACTGTGAGTCTGCTCCTATGTGGACTCCAGATCTAAGGAGGTCAGGGGTCTGAACCGACCAGAACCCATCAGAACCTGCAGTGTTCCTGTCAGGAACTGGTCCAGGATGGGGGGTCTGGTTTATTTGGGGGCGGGGCGTTCTGGAGATCATGTGACTGCAGTGAACCTGATGCTTTGGGTTCTGGAGGTGACTGAGGTTCTGTTTGTGTTTCAGGTCCTGTTTTGGAGAACATGAGGTGAGAACCCCTTCTGGTCTGGTTCTCCTGGTGGGGTCGGTTCTGGCCCTCCTTCAGACCAGCTGTTGTGTGTGTTTGTGTGTGTGCAGGTCACCCCGGTGCCGTGTCATCGTCAGGGTCCGTTTTCCTGCGGGCGTCCCTGTGGTCGTCCGTTGGCGTGTGGGAACCACCACTGCAGCAGGAAGTGTCACCTGGTTACCGACGACAACCAGGTGAGACCCTCAGGGTTCACGCCGCAGACGGACTCTGCAGCCGCTGAGCGTTTGCTGCGTCTCCAGTGTGAGGTGTGTGAGGAAGGCTGCAGTAGGCCACGCCCACCCGGCTGCCCCCACTCCTGCCCCCGCCCCTGTCACCCGGGGCACTGCCCCCCCTGCAACCAGATGATCCGCCAGCGCTGCCACTGCAAGATCAGCATGCTCTATGTGGAGTGCACGTGAGAGCGCACGGACACACGCACACACAGTGATGTCAGAGCGGCGCCTGACGAAAACGTTTCATGGTCGTCTGCAGGAAGCTGACTGCAGCGGATGCGCAGCTGAAGGTGCAGCTGGGATCCTGTGGCAACCAGTGTCCCAAAGAGGTACACAACTACACAATCTGTGTCCCAAAGAGGTACACAACTACACAATCTGTGTCCCAAAGAGGTACACAACTACACAATCTGTGTCCCAAAGAGGTACACAACTACACAACCAGTGTCCCAAAGAGGTACACAACTACACAATCTGTGTCCCAAAGAGGTACACCACTACACAACCTGTGTCCCAAAGAGGTACACAACTACACAACCTGTGTCCCAAAGAGGTACACAACTACACAATAACACAACCAGTGTCCCAAAGAGGTACACAACTACACAATCTGTGTCCCAAAGAGGTACACCACTACACAATCTGTGTCCCAAAGAGGTACACAACTACACAACCAGTATCCCAAAGAGGTACACAACTACACAATCTGTGTCCCAAAGAGGTACACAACTACACAACCAGTATCCCAAAGAGGTACACAACTACACAATCTGTATCCCAAAGAGGTACACAACTACACAACCAGTATCCCAAAGAGGTACACAACTACACGATAACACAACCAGTATCCCAAAGAGGTACACAACTACACGATAACACAACCAGTGTCCCAAAGAGGTACACAACTACACAACCAGTATCCCAAAGAGGTACACAACTACACGATAACACAACCAGTATCCCAAAGAGGTACACAACTACACGATAACACAACCAGTGTCCCAAAGAGGTACACAACTACACAACCTGTGTCCCAAAGAGGTACACAACTACACAACCTGTGTCCCAAAGAGGTACACAAATGTTACACAACATTAACACAACTGCATCACAGCCGTCTAGCAGTTGGAGCAGAACAGCAGCAGCGTCTCCTCCAGGACTCGGTTCCGTGGCGCCGCTGTGTCTGTTTGGTTCCACCTGGCAGTGATTTAGTGTTTGGGTTCTGACACAGAGCGGATCTCTGCCTGATCTCCTCCACATGTCTGGAGGAGGACTGGAAGGTCACGGAGGAAACAGTCCTCCTCCTCCTCAACCCTAACCCTCTCTCCAACTGCTGATGTCACGTTCTCTGACATGAATTGTGGGATTGTTTTGTCTCATGGACGATTTTCAGTGTGCTGATGGTGATGGTGGAGGCAGCCATGTTTGTTTTAGTCACTGCAGCTCCTCTGGTGTGTGTCTGTGTGTAGCTGGGCTGCGGCCATCGCTGTAAGCAGGTGTGCCATCCAGGTGTGTGCGAGGAGAAGTGTCACCAGAAGGTGAAGCTGCGGTGCTCCTGCAGGAGGATCAGGAAGGTGAGGAGCAGACGCTGTGGTTGAAGGAGCCTCTCATGGGGGCGGAGCTTCACCTGTGCTCATACGTGTGTGCAGGAGGTGCCGTGCTCCCTGTCCTCCCAGTCCTCCCCTCAGTGTGACGATGTGTGCATGGAGCAGAGGCAGCGGCTCAGCCAGGTAAAGACGCACCTGCACGGCTCACCTGTTCTCACCTGGACGCTCTCTGACTGCTGTGTGTGTCTGTGCAGCTGAAGGAGGCGGAGCTAAGAGCCGCAGAGGAAGAGGAGCAGAGGAGGCTGCAGGTCAGTCCAAACTCACCTGTGACTTGTAGGTGGGGGTGGAGCCTAACAAACACCTGAAAGGTTCTCACATTCCTACAGAACCGGGTCACAAACGATAATTTCTGATGTTTTCTGTTTAAAAACCCGGAGACGTTGGAGGAGAACCCGCCCTGACCGTCTGATGGTTGGTGGGGGGTTAAACCCCGCCCCCTGCAGACTGTCCCGTCTGCGCAGACTTTAGAGCTGCAGTCTAGTCAGCAAACCCAGTGAGGTTCTTGGTTCCGTTCTGAGCTGATCATGGTTCTCCTCCTCAGGAGGAGCTGGAGGCCTTTGAGAAGCGGCAGCAGCGAGGGGGGAGGAGGAACAAGCGCCGGAGGAGGGAGGAGGTGGACGATGAGCAGGAGAGGGCGGCCCGGTGGAGGAGGCGCGCCCTCTTGGTCCTGGTCCCGCTGGGCGGCGTGCTGCTGTCCGCCGCCTTCTACTACCTGCTGAGCGCAGCCTGAGGGAGCACAAGCCCCGCCCCCTTCAGCGGCCATGGGAGCAGTGGCTTTCTGCGTACCTGAATTCCAAGTTTAGCTTCTAGTTGATGTAGAATCTTCTGGAACATCTATCGTCAGATGTTCTGATCTCTGGATCTTTACTTTCATGACAATAAAAACCTGATTTTGTTTCTGAGCATCAAGTTTCTGACGTGATGATGACGCCATGTCACTCTGAGCCTGCAGGGGGCGGCACAGAGCAGACAGCTGGGGAGCAGCGGTTGGTCCAGAGATGACCTTCAGCATGAGGCAGCCTCAACATGTAGAGCTTCAGGCACTAACTGCCATTGACATTCATGCTACGCTGATGGTTTTTTCATGATGCACCATCTGCGTTCAAAATAAAAGCCAACCAGAAAAACAAAGGCTGCAGTTCCTCATCTGACCACTAGGGGCTGGTTAAAACGAGGCAGACCTTCACAGACCGTGGAATTTAAAATGTCCATGTCAACGTCACACTGGTCCATCTGCAGTGGTCTGAGGTCCATCTGCAGTGGCCTGAGGTCCGTCTGCAGTGGTCCATCTGCAGTGGTCTGAGGTCCATCTGCAGTGGCCTGAGGTCCGTCTGCAGTGGTCCATCTGCAGTGGTCTGAGGTCCATCTGCAGTGGCCTGAGGTCCGTCTGCTGTGGTCTGAGGTCCGTTTGCAGTGGTCTGAGGTCCGTCTGCTGTGGTCCATCTACAGTGGTCTGAGGTCCGTCTGCTGTGGTCTGAGGTCCGTCTGCAGTGGTCTGAGGTCCGTCTGCTGTGGTCTATCTACAGTGGTCTGAGGTCCGTCTGCAGTGGTCTGTCTGCAGTGGTCTGCGGTCCGTCTGCAGTGGTCTGAGGTCCGTCTGCTGTGGTCTGAGGTCCGTCTGCAGTGGTCTGAGGTCCGTCTGCTGTGGTCCATCTACAGTGGTCTGAGGTCCGTCTGCAGTGGTCTGTCTGCAGTGGTCTGCGGTCCGTCTGCAGTGGTCCATCTGCAGTGGTCTGAGGTCCGTCTGCAGTGGTCTGAGGTCCGTCTGCAGTGGTCTGAAGTCCGTCTGCAGTGGTCTGAGTTCTGTCTGCAGTGGTCCATCTGCAGTGGTCTGAGGTCCGTCTGCAGTGGTCCATCTGCAGTGGTCTGAGGTCCGTCTGCAGTGGTCCATCTGCAGTGGTCTGAAGTCCATCTGCAGTGGCCTGAGGTCCGTCTGCTGTGGTCTGAGGTCCGTCTGCAGTGGTCTGAGGTCCGTCTGCTGTGGTCCATCTACAGTGGTCTGAGGTCCGTCTGCAGTGGTCTGAGGTCCATCTGCTGTGGTCCATCTACAGTGGTCTGAGGTCCGTCTGCAGTGGTCTGTCTGCAGTGGTCTGCGGTCCGTCTGCAGTGGTCTATCTGCAGTGGTCTGAGGTCCATTTGCAGTGGTCCATCTGCAGTGGTCTGAGGTCCATCTGCAGTGGCCTGAGGTCCGTTTGCTGTGGTCTGAGGTCCGTTAGCAGTGGTCTGAGGTCCGTCTGTTGTGGTCCATCTACAGTGGTCTGAGGTCCGTCTGCTGTGGTCTGAGGTCCGTCTGCAGTGGTCTGAGGTCCGTCTGCTGTGGTCCATCTACAGTGGTCTGAGGTCCGTCTGCAGTGGTCTGTCTGCAGTGGTCTGCGGTCCGTCTGCAGTGGTCCATCTGCAGTGGTCTGAGGTCCATTTGCAGTGGTCCATCTGCAGTGGTCTGAGGTCCGTCTGCAGTGGTCTGAGTTCTGTCTGCAGTGGTCTGAGTTCTGTCTGCAGTGGTCCATCTGCAGTGGTCTGCGGTCCATCTGCAGTGTTCTGAGGTCCGTCTGCAGTGGTCCATCTGCAGTGGTCTGAGGTCCGTCTGCAGTGGTCCATCTGCAGTGGTCTGAGGTCCATCTGCAGTGGCCTGAGGTCCGTCTGCTGTGGTCTGAGGTCCGTCTGCTGTGGTCCATCTACAGTGGTCTGAGGTCCGTCTGCTGTGGTCCATCTACAGTGGTCTGAGGTCCCTCTGCAGTGGTCTGTCTGCAGTGGTCTGCGGTCCGTCTGCAGTGGTCCATCTGCAGTGGTCTGAGGTCCATTTGCAGTGGTCCATCTGCAGTGGTCTGAGGTCCGTCTGCAGTGGTCTGAGTTCTGTCTGCAGTGGTCTGAGTTCTGTCTGCAGTGGTCCATCTGCAGTGGTCTGAGTTCTGTCTGCAGTGGTCTGAGTTCTGTCTGCAGTGGTCCATCTGCAGTGGTCTGAGTTCTGTCTGCAGTGGTCTGAGGTCCGTCTGCAGTGGTCTGAGGTCCATCTGCAGTGGTCTGAGGTCCGTCTGCAGTGATACGTCTGCAGTGGTCTGATGTCCGTCTGCAGTGATCCATCTTCAGTGGTCTGAGGTCCATCTGCATTGGTCTGAGGTCCATCTGCAGTGGTCTGTGGTCCGTCTGCAGTGGTCTGAGGTCCGTTTGCAGTGGTCTGAGGTCTGTCTGCAGTGGTCCGTCTGCAGTGGTCTGAGGTCCGTTTGCAGTGGTCCATCTGCAGTGGTCCGTCTGCAGTGGTCTGAGGTCCGTTTGTAGTGGTCTGAGGTCCGTCTGCAGTGGTCTGAGGTCTGTCTGCAGTGGTTCATCTGCAGTGGTCTGAGGGCCGTTTGCAGTGGTCCATCTGCAGTGGTCCGTCTGCAGTGGTCTGAGGTCCGTTTGCAGTGGTCTGAGGTTCATCTGCAGTGGTCTGATGTCCGTTTGCAGTGGTCTGAGGTTCATCTGCAGTGGTCTGAGGTCCGTTTGCAGTGGTCTGAGGTCCGTCTGCTGTGGTCTGAGGTTCATCTGCAGTGGTCTGTGATCTGTCTGCAGTCTGTCTGCAGTGGACCATCTGCAGTGGTCTGAGGTCCATCTGCAGTGGTCTGAGGTCCTTCTGCAGTGGCCTGAGGTCCGTCTGCAGTGGTCTGAGGTCCATCTGCAGTGGTCTGTGGTCCGCCTGCAGTGGTCCGTCTGCAGTGGTCTGAGGTCCGTTTGCAGTGGTCCGAGTTCTGTCTGCAGTGGTCCATCTGCAGTGGTCCGTCTGCAGTGGTCTGAGGTCCGTTTGTAGTGGTCTGAGGTCCGTCTGCAGTGGTCTGAGGTCTGTCTGCAGTGGTTCATCTGCAGTGGTCTGAGGGCCGTTTGCAGTGGTCCATCTGCAGTGGTCCGTCTGCAGTGGTCTGAGGTCCGTTTGCAGTGGTCTGAGGTTCATCTGCAGTGGTCTGATGTCCGTTTGCAGTGGTCTGAGGTTCATCTGCAGTGGTCTGAGGTCCGTTTGCAGTGGTCTGAGGTCCGTCTGCAGTGGTCTGAGGTTCATCTGCAGTGGTCTGTGATCCGTCTGCAGTCTGTCTGCAGTGGTCCATCTGCAGTGGTCTGAGGTCCATCTGCAGTGGTCTGAGGTCCTTCTGCAGTGGCCTGAGGTCCGTCTGCAGTGGTCTGAGGTCCATCTGCAGTGGTCTGTGGTCCGCCTGCAGTGGTCCGTCTGCAGTGGTCTGAGGTCCGTTTACAGTGGTCCGAGTTCTGTCTGCAGTGGTCCATCTGCAGTGGTCTGTGATCCGTCTGCAGTCTGTCTGCAGTGGTCCATTTGCATTAACACAAAACCGTAAACTTCATTAATCACCTCTGTCATTTCTGCGTGACGGTCGTCTTTCCACGAGGTTTATTATGTTTGCAGTCTGTTTTCAGTCTGTTGGTTTGTCACATTGCAGCAAAAATCTGGAAAACAGGAACCAGGTCCTGGTTGCAACATAAAAATGTATTACATTTTATTTTGTATTTAAGGTGACGAGCCCACGGACCTGTAAGTAGAGATGTTTCTTAAATCAGATTAATGCAGCTCTAATTAGTACATTGCAGTCCTGGTTTTTACCCAGAATCCTCTAGGGTTTTTCTTGTTTCTCATCACTTTTAAATTATGTTTTAGTGTAATAACTTTGAAGGAAACTTATTTAAATAACTTCTGTATTTATTTACATTTTTCCCTTTAAACTACGTTGTTTGGTTCATTTCAATGTTTTTGTTCTTAGTTTATGTTATCCTTTAAATCCGGTTAGTTTAAAGGTTTTATAGATTTCAGGGACCTGCCCCTCTAAAGCCCCCTCCCCTCCCCGGGCCCCGCAAAAGGTGGAGACGGCCCTGACCGAGAAGCAGATCAAAGGCGGCTTTCATCTGTCTTTGATCCAATTTCAGCTTCATTAAAATTCTCATTTAGCAAACCGGAAGTTCCCGTGGACGTCTCTGAAAGTCCCGATCCACATCCAACTCTGGCAGGTTGGGGGTCACGTGACCAGCAGCCGAGCGCACGTGGCTCTGCGCGGCCGCGCGTTTGGATTTATATGGTGTCAAATTCATGCCTAAACTATTTGGCATCAAAACTGTAAAACCAGGAATCAAAACCCGAATTCTGCAAACCAAAACCCAAAATCTGCGAACCAAATCCCATAATTTGCAACCAAAACTCAAATCTGCAAATCAAAATTCATAAATTGAGAACCAAAACCCATAATTTGCAACCAAAAGCTATAACCTAAAGCGCAATCATATTTCTCAGGTGCTGATTTGTTTTCTCGCTGTTCTGAAATCGTCTTTTTGAGTTGCGCTTTTATTTTGAAATCGTCTTTTGAGTTGAGCTTTTATTTTTTGAGTTGAGCTTTTTTTTTGCGGTTGCGATTCTAAAACCTGTCACACACGTAAAAACAGCGCCACGTCAGTCAACGGGAGGGGAGGCGGGACATCCCCACATCCAGAAGCTCATTGGCTACCGAATAACACCGAGTCTTACGTCAACAGACCAGTTTAGAATGTGCCGGTAAGTTTCTCATGTTTTTCAAACCTTTTACTATATTAAACGATCAAACTTGTACTTTATTTAACCAGAGGACGCAAGCACAGTCAGATGAGGAGCTCCACCAGTAGCTGCTAGTGAAAAATGATGTTAGAAAGTTAGACGTTGCATGACAAACTATCACCATTGTTCTCCCGTGTTAGCATGCTAGCTAGCTCAATGCTAGCGGGGTTTACAGCTCTTTCCATGACTTTTATGGATTAAACAAAGTCGATTTATTTACCACAGTGTCAGTATCAGTCATGTAAACCTGGGAATAATTGCCCGTGAATTGTCATTAGGATTAATTAAATATGTCATAACCTATAAGGTTTCTCAATATTTTTCAGGGTTTACAGACAGAGGGAATTAACAGAGCAACAATATTGCTGTGCCATATTTACTAAATGTATGCGTCTGCACCATGCAGACTGGCAGAATTCTGGTATGAGTGAATCAGAGCAGAGTAAATTGTAGCAGACCAGCAAAAACATGCTTTATTCCCCTTAAAATTATTCCAGTATTAGTCATCAATAGAATTATTAGTTTCTTTTTAATTAGGTGGTGATTTTAAAATCATGGACTATTCCTGTATGTCTGTTGTTTTCTATAAGGACCGTTGTTATGCATGCCATAACAAAAAAGGCAGGAATTCTGAGGCAGCTGCAACGTGGATGTCTACAACTTCTTGAAGGTACAGAAAACAATTGTAATCTTAATTTTTCTCTTCTTTTTTGGGTTAATTAACTTTGCTGTTTTTGTTTCTTTCCAGATGCAGGCCCCAAAGACATCCCGGTGTGATGCAAAGGCTGTCCGGCAGGCTCACAGACATCTCCTGTTAACTGAAAGAGAAGCATTTAAAATAGTTGTCCATTTAGACCATGATTGCATTGACAACATGCCCAGGCACACCGTCTGCTTCCCATTTCTCAGTGCCTGCACAAAAACAGTGACTTTTCCACCTCAAGTCTTTTGAGGAGTTTTAAAAAGTTATTTTAATTTATCTGAATTGTGGTTCAGAATTTCACAGAATCTAATACACTTGACTCTGTGTTTCAAAGATATTTGCAAAACCATCAATCAGTCTTTTGTACAAAACACATATAATGGTCAAACATTAAAAAGTGAAGCATTACAAAATACCAGTGGTGATTATTAGCCATTTATTTTCTTAAGGGGGGCAGTATTTTGTAAGGCAGATGAGATCTGTTCACATTGTTGGTTTCTGTTACATCCTGCTGAGATGACATGCATAGATCAGTACATAAATGTTAATGTCTTGGCCATGGTTTTCAGATGTCCCACAAGGGTTGAACAGGTCTGAGAGGAGAGAGGAGAGAGGACACGCCACAGAGGGAACCACAACTCCAACAGTTTCCTGCTCTGCCTGGTTTAAGTTAGACTGTCGTCCAATGTCCACAGCATCCTGCACACAAAGAAAAATGTATTTAAGAAAGTTAAAATGAGAAGAAAAAAAAATATATATATATATATATATATATATATATATATATATATATATATATATATATTAGGCCTGGGCGATAAATCGATCAAATGAATTAATTCGAATTTTTTGTTACGGACGATTTCAAAAATAACTAAATCGAGTTTTTATGTGGCGCATTTTTGGCTCCCCAGAGCTTCCGTAACTTTATTATCACACGGCGACACGCGACAATCGACACACGAAGCAGCTAGCGACAGCATGGCTACGGGTGACAGTGGGCAGTTTGTTCCCAAGAAAGGACTAAAATCATCTGTTGTTTGGAACTGTTATGGGTCTGTTATGGGTTTGCTGCCACAGACGTGGAGGAAGAGAGAGACCCCACGCTGCCTAAAGCCCATCGAAGTCAAGGCTCTCACGCGCGCTCGCGTGGCACGCGCCCAGTCCTCTTACACATGCACGCGCCCTGACACACACACGTATACTCATTCTACAACGCCTGTATTGTTAGTTCATTAGTTAGTTAGTTAGTTGTTACTGTTATTTGTTAATAAAGAATACTGCGTTGTAATTATTACCTGTGTATTCATTTGCGACGCGGCTGCCGTAGGATTTTGTTTTTGTAGGAGGCGGCCGCGGGGGGGGCGTTGACCATGACTCCTGATGCTTCATCATTTTCTCCGTGGAGAAGACGGGGTTTATTAATTGAATTAAAACCTTAGACCCCAGATATGAGCTGTATTGTTAACTTTTTAGAAAATGCTGCTACTCTAAGGTGAATGTTTGTCTTATTTTAGTCTAGACTACAAAGTGTGACTGAAAACACAGCTGGAACTTTAAGGAAGTAACCTTTTTATTTTGGACAAGTGAAAACAAGTGTAGAATAACAAAATAAGACAAAAATTATATACAACAAGACAAAATTATATAAACACGAGTCCAAAAAGGAGTGAGAAGAAAAAAAATCATATCCTTAACTTTGATTCCAAGAGTGTGTTCATTTATTTATAATTCATCCAGAAATGGGGGTTAGATTTGTCTTGTGTTTGATTAATAAAAGCAACATTTGCTTTAAGTTGTCTGCCGTTTGTACTTATTGCTTTCTCTAAGTAGGGGGGAAAAAAAAAAATCGGGAAAAAATCGTAAATCGAATTAAAAAAAATAAAATCGGAGATTTTATTTTTAGGCCATATCGCCCAGCCCTAATATATATATATATATATATATATATATATATATATATATATATATATATATATATATATATATATATATATATATATATATATATATATATATATAGACACACACACACACACACACACAGCTGCATGTTGTGAGAGTTAACTTCCCGTGTGAACCTGCAATCTTTAAGGTTGAGAATAAAATGGTTTTGGAATACAGTTCAAAATCAGAAAAACTTTATTGATCCCACACCTGGGAAATTTGTTCTGGGACCTCAAATAAATAATGTGTTTCTGAATCATAATTTTACTTTTATTATTTTAAATAGGGATGAACTTGATCCCAAACTAGGAAAGGTGTCACTTTCTTACAGCAATATGTTGCTTTGTTCAATCAATCTGTAATCCCTAAAGATATTTTGAGAAACCTTTTAAATTATACATGAATGTACTTCTTGAACAAGAAATCTTTGATTAATCCTAGTGACAATTCGCGGGCAATTATTCCCAGGTTTACATGACTGATACTGACACTGTGGTAAAAAATCGACTTTGTTTAATCCATTAAAGTCATGGAAAGAGCTGTAAACCCCGCTAGCATTGAGCTAGCTAGCATGCTAACACGGGAGAACAATGGTGATAGTTTGTCATGCAACGTCTAACTTCCTAACATCTTTTTTCACTAGCAGCTACTGGTGGAGCTCCTCATCTGACTGTGCTTGCGTCCTCTGGTTAAATAAAGTACAAGTTTGATCGTTTAATATAGTAAAAGGTTTGAAAAACATGAAAAACTTACCGGCACATTCTAAACTGGTCTGTTGACGTAAGACTCGGTGTTATTCGGTAGCCAATGAGCTTCTGGATGTGGGGATGTCCCGCCTCCCCTCCCGTTGACTGACGTGGCGCTGTTTTTACGTGTGACAGGTTTTAGAATCGCAACCGCAAAAAAAAAGCTCAACTCAAAAAATAAAAGCTCAACTCAAAAGACGATTTCAAAATAAAAGCGCAACACAAAAAACGATTTCAGAACAGCGAGAAAACAAATCAGCACCTGAGAAATATGATTGCGCTTTAGGTTATAGCTTTTGGTTGCAAATTATGGGTTTTGGTTCTCAATTTATGAATTTTGATTTGCAGATTTGAGTTTTGGTTGCAAATTATGGGATTTGGTTCGCAGATTTTGGGTTTTGGTTTGCAGAATTCGGGTTTTGATTCCTGGTTTTACAGTTTTGATGCCAAATAGTTTAGGCATGAATTTGACACCATAGATTTAGTCCTCATTAAAGCCTCACATGCTAAATGCCTGCGCGTGCGCGCGCATTAGAGAGAGTGGGAACGCGATGGGGCGGAGCCTGCGGGTCTCGTGCCGCTTAGTTAGCGCTCGGCTCGCGGGCGGCGGGCAGAGGAATGGTCTCGCGCTCGGCGGCAGCAGGGCATGTCCGCGCGGCGGGACTTCTTCCCGCGTGTCACCTTGAACGGAGCGGCTGCGGTGAGTGTCCGTCTGTCCTCGCGCGCCTCGCCGGTCTTCTGCGCAGGAGCAGAAGCTCCTTTAACTCACCTGGGAAGTTGTTTACTGTTTGTTTGTGACGTGGGGTTGTTTATCCTCAATCACGTGACTGTTCTTCTGAACGGATGATTCTTCCGGAAGATCAAACCGAAATCAGTGAATCTGAAACATCAGCTGGAGGTGAGGAGGTCTGGACCGGACCGGAGGTCCTGAAGTTCAGACCCACGACCTCACCTGGAGGAAGCAGAACCTTCTACATTTACGTTTGGTTCTGTAGAACCGGTTCCTCACACCAGAACCTTGACATGCTGGTTCTGAAGCCCTCGCCTCCTGGGTCTCCTCAGGTTCTGAGCTTTGGTGTAGCAGTCTGATGTTCTGCAGCTGCTGAGGAACCGTGCGACCCAGACTCTGGAACCAGCAGGAAGAACCCTGCAGGAACAGAGGAGGCTGAGGACGTGGACCACGGCTGGATGTTCTGGTTCTGACGGGTCACGGCTGGATGTTCTGGTTCTGAAGGGTCACGGCTGGGCAACTGAGTAGCTCCTGAAGATCGTCTGCATGCAGAGAACCTGACGTTCCTTCTTCAGACGTGGTTCCTCACACGTCTGAAGGATTTCATAAAAATGTTTTCAGTTTGGGTTCTGATCTAAAGGAGAACTCCAGATGTTACAGGTCCGTTTGTACTCAGAGAGGACCGTTTGTGCTGCAGGGACGTCAGGAGAACGTTAACAGAACGTTAACAGAACGTCAGGAGAACGTTAACAGAACATTAACAGAACATTAACAGAATGTTAACAGAACGTCAGCACATGAAGGAGATCTGGACAGAGGTTCAGAGAACTTGAGGAGAAATCTGGAGTCTGTCGCCGTGACGACCCCGTCCTCCCAGAAGTCTCCTTGAGATCATGACCCCGCCATGTTTCCATGGTAATGGAGCAAACAGCATCTGCTGGTTTTGGTGGGAGTGGGGGTGTTTGGTCATTGACGGAGCTTATGCAGAACCCCCCCACATCTCCTCTGACGCCTGAGGGGTCTCGTGGGGGGGCGGGGTTACGCAGGCGATGGAGGGAGGGGTGGAGGGGGTGGTGTCGGGTTTCGTCCAGCCGTCATTCGGGGTCAAAAATAACTTTGACGAGTCCAACGGAAACTCTGAGAGGCAGAACCCCCCCAAACACAGCCCGGGGGGTCCCACACGCTGCAACCCGGACCAGAACCGATCCGGTGTCTGAACCTTTGTCTGCCACCCCCCACAGAACCCGGCTGGAGCACCTGAGGGGAAGATGGAGGCGTGTCCTCACAAGCTGGGCTCCACCAATCACCTGCGGCTCCTCCTCTGCATCCTGGTTCCCGCCGTCAGCCTGCTGGCCGGACTGCTGCTGCTGGTTCTGGTTCTGACTGGTATGGACTCGCCGCTGTGCAGTAACTACAGTAATCAGATTACTAGCAGATGTTCAGGAATGACCTGGTTCCAGAACCCTGGGCTCTGTGAAGGGGGAGGGGCTTGTGTGCAGGTGTTCTGGTCCTTTGATCATCTGCAGCTTCTTCAGCATGAAGACGTGATGGAAGAAGAACAGAAAGAGAAGATGGAGGAAAGAGAGGGATGAGAGAAGAGAGATGAAAGAAGAGAGATGAAGAAGAGAGATGAAAGAAGAGAGATGAAGAAGAGAGATGAAAGAAGAGAGATGAGAGATGAAGAAGAGAGATGAGAGAAGAGAGATGAGAGAAGAGAGATGAAGAAGAGAGATGAAAGAAGAGAGATGAAAGAAGAGAGATGAAGAAGAGAGAGATGAGAGAAGAGAGATGAAGAAGAGAGATGAAGAAGAGAGATGAAAGAAGAGAGATGAAAGAAGAGAGATGAAGAAGAGAGAGATGAGAGAAGAGAGATGAAGAAGAGAGATGAAAGAAGAGAGATGAAGAAGAGAGATGAAAGAAGAGAGATGAAGAAGAGAGATGAAAGAAGAGAGATGAAGAAGAGAGATGAAAGAAGAGAGATGAAGAAGAGAGATGAAGAAGAGAGATGAAGGAAGAGAGATGAAAGAAGAGAGATGAAGAAGAGAGATGAAGGAAGAGAGATGAAAGAAGAGGGATGAGAGAAGAGAGAGATGAAAGGAAAAAATGAAATAGGAAAGAAAGCAGAAAAAGAGAGAGGGATGAAAATAGAAAAACAGTTGAGGCAGAACGGATGGAGGAAAAGGAAAAAGTTTTTTAATTCCTCTTTCTATTTTTTCGTGTCCTCTCCTCTTTTCCTTTGATCACTTACTCCTGTCTTTCATTCATTCTCATTTTCCTCCTCCTCCTCCTCACGTCTTCATCCTTCTGTTCTCTGGATGGCAGCAGAAAATGGAGGGATGATGCGGCGTGTAGGAGGACAGATGACACATTTACTGTTATTTACTCCCCGTGCACGTGCGCGAGTGTGCGTGCGCTTTATGTGGTTGCCATGACAGCAGCGTGTCTCAGCCAATCAGAGGAGAGTAGGGAGGAATTCCAAACATTCACCTTTAAAGAGGAGCCCTCCTCTGTTCTTCATCCCTCCTTTATGCGTCTGTTTGTCCTCCTTCACTCCTCCACTCGTCTTGTGTCCTCCTCCCTCCCTCCCTCCCTCCCTCCGTCCTCCGGCGCCTCCCTGGAGGTCGTCTGCATCTCCTTTACAAACGTCTCCTCAGAGATGACAGCCATGAACCCTGTGACCTCACCAACACGACATCCCATAATTCTGTTGGTTAGAAACCAGATTTCCTGATGTCTCTGAAAATCACAACCTGAGGTTCTGACTCGTTCCTCCTGATGGTTCTGCTGGTCCGGCTCACGCCGTGCAGAACCTGAGCCCAGACGTTCCTCCAGACCAGCAGGTGGCAGTGTGCCGCCTTTTCATTGGTTCCTTCCACCAATGACTGACGCGTCAGCAGAACAAAGAGCTCTCTGTGTTCTGCACAGAACCCGGAGTCTTATTTTGAAAGGACATTTTATTGGAACCAGAGCTGTGGACTCATTTCCAAATGTTTTTTCAAAGTTGTTGTTCTGCTCTGATCCTTCACACCACGGCCCAGCAGGACCCGGTTCTGGTCCAGAAGGACAGTTTATTTTGTAGGCTGCAGCTTGTTTGTCCTCTCAGAACCGTGACAGAACCCGTGGAGATCTTTCTTCTCGGTTTGTTGACCACATCTGGGCTTTGATGGCCTTCATGTTTCCTCTCTGTGTGACCCTTCAGTGGGAGGAGCATCAGAACCGGACCGGCCTGCCACAGTCCTGCAGGTCCGATCTGGTGGAGGACGCTGGATCGCCAGAACCAGAGAAGCAGACTGAAGCTGACGGGTCCAGCAGCTTCACCTGGAGGCTGACGGACCATCATGCAGGAACCTGCAACCAGTCTGGACTCTGAATGTTCCTGGACTCATTGAGGATCTTTGACCTTCATGACAGAACCCGTCTGGAGATGTTTGTCCTGAAAACCGGAGCAGGATCTCTAGTTCCAGAAGGGGCGGAGCCTGCCGCGTTGGCGTCATGCCGTCACGCCTGCAGGGATGAGATCTTCAGGGGTTCAGCATGGAGACGGTTCTCTGCAGGACAAACGTTCTCCAGTGTTCTGCAAAAACAAGAACGCTTCCTGTTCCACAACGGCTGTAAAGTCTGGTTAGGCCCCTCCCACTTTAGCTAGCCAGGCAGGAGCAGAGACGGTTCTGAGTCCAGTTGAGTAGAACATGATAGAACCTGAGGGTCTGTGCGGATCGGACCCGTCCATCCTCTCTTTGACCTTCTGTCTTTGTCCGCAGGTGTTTTCGGAGGCGGCCTCCTGGACTCGAGTCCTCTCCCCTCCCCTGAGCCCATGGCAGACTCCGCCCCCAGTTACCATAGCAACAGCACAACCATTCCCTCCTTCTCCAAGCTGGAGGCAGAAAACGTCACTTCTGTTCTCCAGAACCGCAGTGAAGACCTGGTCCAGACCAGCCAGACCACGCCCACCACTGCTAACCCTTCTGGCCCCTCTTACTCACAGACTCCGCCCATTCAGCCATCTACAAAGCTTCCTGATTGGCTGTCATCTGTGACCTCGTTAGGTACTGTCTGGCCAAAGAGCAGCCCCACCTCAGCACCTGACACAGGTATGCGTGAAACTCCTGACTGCAGGGAATTATGGGAGATGTAGTTTGTAGAGAGTCAAAAAAAGATGTAGAGGATAAACGTGGAGTGACGCTCCTCCTCCTCCTGCTGTCTGAAACATGGAGAGAGAGCAGACTGAGTGAGGGGTTCTGGTTCTGATCCAGACCCGCCTGCTGCAGCTGAGGACGTTCTGGATCAGAGTCGGTTCTGATGAAGGTTGAGTCTGAGGATAAATCATCGATCAGGGCGGGATGGGCGACGCCCCCCTGCCTCTGTCTGCTGCACTGTCCTTCAGCCTCTCTGAGGAACAGGAAGTGGAGCTGCATGCTGATGACCCCCCCACGCTCTGATTGGATGAGCAGCGGTCACCCCCACGTCCAGCTGCAGACCCGACTCACCTGCAGGGAGAACCGAGGCCTGGATCCAGATTCTGGTTCAGCGGCTTCACAGAACCAGAGATGTTGGGTCTGCAGAACCATGAAGGACCGCAGCGGGGGGGGGGGGGGGGGTGTTACCAAACAGACCACTGATGATGGGTCAGCAGTTTAGCTGCAGGTCACCAGACAAACCCCCAGACCCCCACACGTGTAGTCGGGGTTTCTGCAGATGTTTTCACTCTCATCATCAGGGATGTTCCTGCCCCATGGCTGCCATGCCCCCCCCCCCCCCCTGTGGGGCACTAACAGAGTCCTGCTTCTGTCTCCTCTGAAGGCTGTCAGCTGATCCTGGAGCCTCAGTGTCACATGCTGCCCTACAACCAGACATGGCTGGCGTCTTCTGCGGCCGTGGTGAAGAGCACAGAGGTGGACATGCTGCTCAGGTGACTCACCTGTTCCCTCACCTGACCAGCTTCTGCTGAGTCATCCTTCCAGGGCTAGCGTAGCTTCTGAACAGCTGTCTGTGAACGTGGGTCAGCGCTCCTGCTTCAGTGTTCACACATGCACGCACACGTGCACCCACACGTGCACACACTGACACAGGGCTGCCAGACCATCAGGAGGACTGATGTGGATTCTGGATTCTTCCCCTGTCCCTCCAGATGATGCGGTTTTATCCTTTAAAGCAGGGATGTCAAAGTCAAATGCACAGAGGGCCAAAAAAACAAACTGGCTATAAGCCGAGGGCCGGACTGGTTCAATGTTTATTAAAACATATTGAAATGGTTGCATAGCCTATTGAACCAAGGGAAAAGATTTTTAAGCAGGCACACAGACAAGAACAAACTGCCTTCAAAGAAAAATCACATGTCCTGTACATTAATGAATAAAGTAATATTTTCTTATGGCTCTGTCAGTAAGTTAAAGAAAAAACATTTTCAACAGGCAAACAGCAAAAAAGCAATTTTCCTTCAAAAACAAAATATGTTCTTTATATTACGATAAATGCATAAATGAAACTGAATGCATTACAAACTGAAAATGCAATATTATGCTGCTCTATTATCCTACCAATTACTGCTTCAAAAAGTAAAATGAGAAAATATAGAATGAATCAAATCAGTTGTATTCTTTCTCATGGCTCTTGTCATGCTATTTCCCCTGAGTCCATTAACTGAAAAATAAATATAAATAAAAAAGATAAAATAAAATGCAAAAACTTAGGGCAAACAGACAAAAAAATACTTCAATAAAAGAAAAATCCCATGTCTTGTAGAAACAAATGTAAAGATGTAACTGAATTAAAAGCTAAAAATGCGTTAATGCTCTGTGATGCTCACTTGTCTGAGGATGAGCCTGATACTTGGTGGTGTCTCATCTTTTGTACAAGTTCATCAATGTTCGGGGTAAGGCTCTGAGTTGAGGAAATCCTCAGGATTGAGTGAAGGTGCTGGTCAGTAAGACGGTTCCTGTGTGGTGTTTTGTTTAGCTTCATCAGAGAGAACAGTCGTTCACACAGGTATGTGCTGCCAAACATAGAGAGCGTCTGAGCAGCTTGGATGCGCAGCTCGACCATTGTGTCGGGGATGAAACGTGCAAACTCAGCAGCACCCACTCTGTCATACTTTTCCTTCAGTGTGTCATTGCACTGAAGCAACTCCATCTGTAGGTTTGGTGGTGCGCTTTCCACGTCAACTGCAAAAGGATTGCCGAGCAGCTGAAACCTGCATTTTTGCGCTTCAAAGTAAGCAAATCGGCGTCGGAAGTCAGCCGCAAGTATGTTGAGTTTGTCAGCAAACTGTGCACTCGGGAACACAGCGGTAGAGAGCTTCTCTTTCATGGTCTGACAACTGGGAAAGTGGCTCAAGTTTTCTTTCCGCATCTGTGTCTCCCACAGACTCAGCTTGGTTTTAAACGCCTGCACTGTGCTGTACATGTCAGAGATGACACGCCCCCGTCCCTGCAGCTGCAGGTTCATCACATTCAGATGGCTCGTGATGTCGCACAGAAATGCCATTTCACACAGAAAAACTTCATCTCGGAGCTCTGTTGTGGCTTTCCCTTTGCTTTCCATGAACAGACAGATCTCCTCACGCAGCTCGAAACATCTTTGCAGCACCTTTCCCTGGCTTAGCCATCGCACCTCTGTGTGATAGGGCAAGTCACCATACTCGGTATCTAACTCGCTCAGAAATGCCTTGAACTGGCGGTGATTTAAACCTCTTGCTCTGATGAAGTTAACTGCCCGCGTTACGGTGCTCATTACATGTTCCATTTTCAAGGCTTTGCCACACAACGACTCCTGGTGTATTATGCAGTGATAAGCTGTCAGCTCACCTGTGACGTTTTCCTCACGCATCCTCTCACGCATCCGTGCGACCAATCCACTCCTGTGCCCACACATCGCGGGTGCTCCGTCTGTTGTCAATCCCACGAGTTTTTCCCAAGGCAGGCCCATCTCATTTACACATCTGGATACCTCTTCATACAGATCTTGTCCTGTAGTTGTGCCATGCAAAGGACATAATGCCAAAAGCTCTTCTGTTATGCTCAGGCTGGAGTCCACTCCACGAATGAAAATTGACAGCTGGGCAATGTCAGATGTGTCGGTGCTCTCATCCACAGCAAGGGAATATGCGATGAAATCTTTTCCCTTTCCCACAAGCTGTTCTTTTAAATTGGTGGAAAGCTGGTCTATACGTTCAGCAACAGTGTTTCTGCTCAGGCTCACGTTTGAAAATAGTTGCCTTTTGTATGGGCACACTGCGTCACAAACTTTAAGCATACAGTTTTTGATAAACTCTCCCTCTGTAAATGGCCGGGCGGATTTTGCGACCTCTTCCGCCACAATAAAACTCGCCTTGACGGCAGCTCCGCTTTGTGATTTTGCAATTGTGAACAGAGCCTGCTGGGACTTAAGACCTCGTTTTAATTCTTCCACCTTCTGTAGCCTTTGTTCCGTGTCCATATTCTTGTCTTTGTCTGTGTGTTTCTTAGACGTTTCATGGTGCCGCCTTAGATTGTATTCTTTCATTACAGCCAAACGTTCTCCACACAGAAGACACACAGGTTTGCCATGTACCTCAGTGAACATGTACTCTGCCTCCCACCTAGCTTGAAACCCCCTGTTCTCAGCATCCACCTTCCGTTTAGCCATTTTTCGGAGAGGAGGTAGCTAGCAGAAAGTTGACATATGCTCTGACTGCTAATGAATGATGAAGCCGAGATCCGCTTGCTGCGCTGCAGTGAGTTCGCGGGTTACCGTTGCATTGTGGGAAATGTAGTATTAGTGCGTGCAAAACACCAGCGGGCGGCTACAGCCTGCGGGCCGGTTCTAATTCTAATCAAATATCATCCCGGGGGCCATAGATAATTCATTCGCGGGCCGGATTCTGCCCGCGGGCCTTGACTTTGACATATGTGGCGTAGAGGGAGGCCCTGGGGGTAGGGGGGGCATAGGTGTAGGGGGAGGCCCTGGGGGGGGGGGTATGTCAACACGCAGGCTGGCAGGCAAGAATCAAACCTGCAACCTCTTGGACAGACGTTGATCACTCTGGTCATGACTCTTTAGTGAACTCTGCCAGTCCACCTTAAGATTTAAGGCGGATCTTTTTCTTTTGGTTTTAAACACGTCTAATGTGGAATGAAGCTAAACTAGCTTATGTGCTAATACTGGCGTCTAGATCGGTGTTTCCCTGTACACCTGTGGTTGGCCTCTATTGACCGGTAGACTGAAGGATTGTGGGTAATCTCCTCATGTTTAGTCACATGGTGTCAAGGCGTCAAATTTGCAGCAGATGATTGACAGATGATCTGTGGTCATGATGAAGCAGATGGGATCCAGATGGGTTTGACCCCTCCAGAACCCTCAGGTGGGGGCGTTCCTGTGCGAGAGCGTCCTCCACCCTGCAGGCGTGTGACGCTGCGTCTGTGTTCCAGGTTCTTCAGCTACCTCGGCCGACTCTCCTGCTACCGACACATCATGCTGTTCGGCTGCTCGCTGGCGCTGCCCGAGTGCATCCCCGCCGCCGGCGCACACAGCAGGTAACGGGTCGACCCCCCAGGCGCGCCCCCCCCATGTATGTCAGCTGTTTGGACAGTAAGCAGAGCAGCAGCTGTGTGTCTAAAAATAACGCCCTGAAATCAGAACACACTTGTTCCTGTCAGAGGCCTCAGCCCCCCCCCCCCCCCCCCCCCTCTGACAGGAAGTGCACTTCACGCCCGCTCCAGCGCTCTGACGTGCACGTCTGTGTGTGCACGTGCAGGCAGGTGGTGCTGCCCTGCGCCTCCTTCTGCGAGGCGGCCAGAGAAGGCTGCGAGCCCGTCCTGCAGATGTTCAACGCCTCCTGGCCCGACTTCCTCCGCTGCTCGCAGTTCAGCAGCATGATGTCATCGCTGGCTCCGCCCTCCTCGCCTTCCCCCGCAGAAGCAGAGGGACCTGGGTGTTTTACTCCACGCCAGATCAAAGGCAGACCCTGTGAGTGTGCTGCCTGTGAGCCGGTCCCGTTATGATGACATCACTGCCCTGACTGCTCTGATTGGTCAACAGCCGTGTGCGGCGGGAAGGAGCACTTCCTGTGCGCCACGGGGATCTGCGTCCCTCAGAAGCTGGTGTGCAACGGCTTCAACGACTGTGACGACTGGAGCGACGAGACGCACTGCGGTGAGCACGTGCACACGCACGAGCACATGCAGACGCTCTTTTGTTTGTGTTCATTCAGTTAGTTGCCGTGGTGATGAGTTTGATGGATGAACTACCAGCAGGAGGAAACCTCCAGAACTTTGTGTTGTTGTTGTCTGGTTGTCATGGAGACGAGAAACAGAAGAAAATATAGACTGAATGTAAAGAAAGGGGGAGCTCTTTGTCTCTCACCCTTTACTCCACCTACAGATGCAGTAGTGTGTGTCTCTGTGTGTCTTTTTGTGTGTCTGTGTGTCTGTGTCTCTGTGTGTCTGTGTGTGTCTGTGTGTGTCTGTGTGTGTCTCTGTGTGTCTGTGTGTCTGTGTGTGTCTGTGTGTGTCTCTGTGTGTCTGTGTGTGTCTGTGTGTGTGTGTGTGTGTCTCTGTGTGTCTGTGTGTGACTGTGTGTGTCTGTGTGTCTGTGTGTCTGTGTGTGTCTGTGTGTGTGTGTGTGTGTCTCTGTGTGTCTGTGTGTGCCTCTGTGTGTCTGTGTGTCTGTGTGTGTCTGTGTGTGTCTGTGTGTGTCTGTGTGTGTCTCTGTGTGTCTGTGTGTGTCTGTGTGTTGCTGCAGAATGAGCAGACCGTACGATCAGAGAAAGTAGAGACGGTTTGAAGATGAATAGAACACAAACAAGTTCCTTTAAACATAAACAGTTGATCAAAGAGGCTCAGAGGTTGGAAACGACTGAAAAAGAACCAAAAGCCTAAATGAACACAAAGAGGGCGGAGCCTCTCTGTTTCTAAAGGATAAAGGCTGCTAAACGGTGAAGCTGAGGACACTGCTGAGGCGATGAAGAGTCTAGATCAGTGCTCCCCAACCTTTACCGCCACGGAGCGGTGTGCTGTCACTCAAAGCTCTCAGGGGCCGGCCTTTAAGTTGTACTTTAATTCGTACACAAAGTAATTCAAGGTGCTTCACAAAACAGACAAATGCATTCAAATCACAATACATCATAGAAATAATCAACGTAAAATTTACTTTAAAAGAGAAGAAAAATTAGAAAATTGGTTTAAAAATAAAGAAAGGAAGGACAGAAAAGTGCAGATAGGACCTTTCAATCATATACACGGCTAAACAAAAATGTTTTAAGTCTAGATTTGAACATGAACACAGAAGAGGCCTGTCTTACGGCTTCAGGGAGGCTGTTCCAGATTTTAGCTGCAGAATATTGAAACGCTGATTCCCCTTGTTTAGTTCTGACTCTGGGAATCAACAGGAGGCCGGACCCTGAGGTCCTCAGAGTACCAGATGGTTCATATGGCACTAACATGTCAGAGATGTACTTTGGTGCGTGGCCATGGAGAGACTTGTACACAAGCAGAGCTGCTTTGAAGTCTATTCTTTGAGGTACAGGGAGCCAGTGCAGAGACCTGAGCACAGGACTAATGTGATCATACTTCCTGGTTTGGGTCAGGACTCCAGCAGCAGCATTCTGGATGCACTGAAGCTGATTTACAGCTTCACTTCTGCTCACAGCCCTCTCACTCATGGTTTTACACCCAAGAGCAGGAGCAGAGAGGAGGTACACAGTCAGGAACAGGAGCAGAGAGGAGGTACACAGTCAGGAGCAGGAGCACGGATGGGCCAACTGGAATCTGGAAGCACTCCCACTCCCCAGGAGGGGAAAGAGGGAAAGAGGGACAATACATGAATCGTACTGCACCAAACAGAGGCATGGATAACTAAATGATAAATGATGATCACAGATAGAGAAGAGAGGAAGTGTAGAGGTAGATGAGAAAGAAAAGTATTGGAAAAGGACAGAAAAGAGGACAGAGCCCCAGAGCACCATAGTTACCCCAGCTTCAACTTCTAGCAGCCTTTTAAAACAATAGTTATTGTTATTTAGTTTAATTTAAACAATTAACATTAAGTTAAATAATCTCTGAATCCTAACTAGTCTGACAATAATCCTGTCCACAGAGGAATGTTTTCAGTCTAACTTTGAATGTAGAAACTGAATCTGCCTCTCTTCCATGAGCTGGGAGTTTATTCCATAAGACAGGAGCTTGGTGGCTGAACGCTCTACCTCCAACTGTACTTTGACTAATTCTAGGAACCACAAGCAGTCCTGCATTTAGTGAGCGAAGTGTTCTGATTGGATGGTAAGGGACTATGAGGTCATTAATATAGGATGGGGCCATTCCATGTAAGGCCTCCCTGCTCTCCTCCTCAGACTGTGCCGATGAACAGTTTCGGTGCAACACCGGACGCTGTCTGCCCCCCCCACTAAGGTGTGACGGTTATGACGACTGTGGAGACCTGAGTGACGAACTGAACTGTGGTAAGAATACAAACGTGTGGGAACAAAGGGGCGGAGCTTCTGCTGTGTTTCTCCTCTGGAGGCGGAGCTTCTGCCGTGTTCTGTCCTTTGGTGATTGGTGGATGGGCGTTTCTTGGATCTGTTTCCGTGTTCTTCATGTTCTTCAGTCTGCAATCTCTCCCGGGAGCATCGCTGTGGCGACGGCCGCTGCGTTTCCAGAGACTGGCTCTGCGACGGCGACCACGACTGTCTGGACAAGAGCGACGAGCTGAACTGCTGTGAGTCTGAGCTTCAGGTCTGCTCGTGTTCAGTGGAACCGCTGAGCGGAACCCCACCTGCTGGCTGCAGAACCCGTGCATGCGCTGCAGTTCTGGTTCCGGCGGGTCCAGATGAACCCCCTCTGTGTGTGCAGCCTGTAAGAGCCAGGGCCTGCTGGAGTGCGGGAACGGTCAGTGCATCCCGTCAGCGTTCCGCTGCGACGGAGAGGACGACTGCAAGGACGGCAGTGATGAAGAGCACTGCAGCCGGGACCAGAGTAAGACCCCGCCCACTCCACCCACCGCTGTGTTCATGACAGACGACCTTTTGACCTCTGCAGACAGCTGCTTCATGTCTGTTTGGCGTGATGGCCACGCCCACATGCCGTCTGTTCCAACCCCCAACGTGAACGTAGGAGTCAGACATCATCAGACATAGAAATAGAAATATGTTTACTGTCATGGTACATGTACAACAAATTACAGTGCAATGTTTCACAGTCATAGTAGAATAAAAGCTAAAAACTGCAAAATAAGACAATATAAGAAAAAATATACAAATATAAAAACACCAGGAGGTTACAGCTTCTCCAGAATGTGGACTCAAAGTCAAACCATTTAGATTTTCTGAATCTCTATTGAGAAACCTCTTGATGAGATCAGAGAGAACCGAAGGAACATTCCTGTTCCCATGACAACAGCTTTGTTCCCATGATCCATCATGGAGGGATTCCAGGTCCACCTGCTAACGTAGTGTTCCTCTGTTTCCACACGTGTTCTCCATGTTCTCCATGTTCTTTGTGTTCTTCATGTTGTCCACATTCTCTGTGTTCTCCGGGTTCTCAATGTTCTCTGCGTTCTCCATGGTCTCAGTGTTCTCCATGTTCTCCACGTTCTCAATGTTCTCCACGTTCTCCACGTTCTCTGTGTTCTCCGTGTTCTCCATGTTCTCTGGGTTCTCTGTCTTCTCCATGTTCTCCACGTTCTCTATGGTCTCAGTGTTCTCCATGTTCTCCATCCTCTGACCTCCACCCTCACCGTTCTTGTTCCAGCTCCTGGCGGTTGCGGCCCCGGTCAGCCCGTCTGCTCCGCCCCCTCCTGCCCGTCCACCTGCGAGGGGAACGGCGCCCCCTGTGACCCCCGGAACGGCACCTGCAGTGAGTCAGCACAAGCGGCTCCGCTGCTGTTGCCGTGGAAACGGTCAGACGGCATGTGTGGTGTTGCAGGCCGCTGTGAGCCCATCAGCCTGGAGCTGTGCATGAACCTGCCCTACAACCTGACCAGCTACCCCAACCTGCTGGGGCACCTGTCCCAGAGGGAGAGCTCCGTGTCCTGGGAGTCCTCGCTGTTCCCCGCTCTGGTCCAAACCGGCTGCTACCAGTACCTCATGTTCTACGCCTGCACGCTGCTGGTTCCAAAGTGCGACCCGGTTAGTCTGCAGAGGGTGCCGCCCTGCAGGTCAGTGACTAGTCTGCAGGTCCTCTGGTGTCACTGATGGTTTCAGGCTCAGCGGGTTAGTTAGTCCAACCAGCTGGTCCATCAGTGGTGGTTCTGTTGATCCAAGAACCTCCAGTCATCCTGCTTTGGTTGGTTAGTTAGTTTTGGTAGGTGGACTGGTTGATGGATCCATAAATAACTAAATAGTTGTTGGATTGTTGGTTATGTTTGTTGTTGTTGCTGGACCGGGTCGTGGTTCTCTGGTTAGTGGGTGGAGCTTTGGGGTCCGGTCCAGCAGCTCTTTGGACTCTGGGTAGGACTGTAACGACCTCCGGCTCTGTCCCGCCGCCGCCCAGCAGGTCTCTGTGTCGTGACGCCAAAGAGAAGTGTGAGTCGGTGCTCAGCATCGTGGGCC
This sequence comes from Oryzias curvinotus, assembly GCA_023969325.1. Taxonomy (NCBI): domain Eukaryota; kingdom Metazoa; phylum Chordata; class Actinopteri; order Beloniformes; family Adrianichthyidae; genus Oryzias; species Oryzias curvinotus. The sequence goes on from CM043718.1 coordinate 25,859,844, forward strand.
TGCAGTGGCCCGAAGACTCGGACTGCAGCCAGTTCCCGGAGGACGGGGGGGACGCCGCCTGCCTGCTGCCGGAGGACGGGGTTGACGGTACGCAGTCTGAGTCCGCTGAGTCTGAAGGGTGGGTGCTGTTCTGTTGAGCTGATGGTGTGTTGCCATGGCGACAGAGTGCTCGCCCAGCCACTTCAAGTGTCGGTCCGGTCGCTGCGTCCTGGGAACCAAGCGCTGTGACGGACACCTGGACTGTGACGACCACAGCGACGAAGACAACTGCGGTGAGTGGCTACCCCCCCCACAACACACACACACAACACACAACACACACACACTGACTGCTCACAGAAGAGGCAGCGGAAAATGAAGCTAAAAACGGGAGATTGACAGGAGTTTGCTCCGCCTACATGCCAAAAGGAGCTAAAAGAGGCGGGAAAAGATGAAAGTCTGGATGAGCCAACACATCTGTCAATCAAAAGCTCCACCCCTAATTCTGCACAAGTAACAGCTGATTGTAAAAAAATGTCCCACAGGAAACGGAGACTCCTTCTCACCCCCATGTCACCCCCTCCTCCCCCAGGCTGTTCTGAGCGCGCTCTGTGGGAGTGTCCGGCCAGCAAGGCGTGCATCAAGCCCAGCATGATCTGTGACGGGTTCTCAGACTGCCCCCTGATGGAGGACGAGGCTAACTGCAGTGAGTTCCTGCGTCTCTGCGGTGCGTTCATGGTCTGCGCTGACGTGGGGATAACGCGGTGCCTCGTCCTCAGCCGTCTGCAGAGACAACGAGGTGGCCTGCAGCAACCACCAGTGTGTGCATCGGACGCTGTGGTGTGACGGGAAGAAGCACTGCTCGGACAGTTCTGACGAGTGGAGCTGTGGTAGGACCCACACTCACCTCCAGAACCTCCAGAACCTCCCAGACAGCAGGCACACAGCGGCTGGGAACCCACTATCAGGTCACAGCGCTGAGGCTGGGAGGTCATGACCTCATCCTCACCGTCTGCTGAGGCTCTGGTCTGTGGAACGTTCCCTCCTGGAACCCTCATGTCTGTCACAATGTTCTCCTGATCCAGGGTCAGCCTGAGACCAGATGTGACCTCAGAACCCAGCCCAGCTTCAGTTCTGACCTTTAACCTTTAACCTGCAGAACCTTCAGAGGTCTTCAGTTCCTCTGTGTGTCTCTGCAGTGTCTCTGTCGGATCAGTCCGGTTCTGTTCTGACCGTCTTCAAGACGGCTGCAGAGTACCAGGTGTGTGCGGACGAGTGGAACCACCAGCTGAGCAGCCTGACCTGCAGCCAGCTGGGACTAGGGTAAGGTTAGTAACACTCACACATGTGTATGCACACACACAATAACATACACACACACAATAACATACATGTGTATGCACACACAATAACATACATGTGTATGCACACACAATAACATACATGTGTATGCACACACAATAACATACACACACACACAATAACATACATGTGTATGCACACACAATAAACAAACCTCCTCCCCCTTTGTTGTGTTTGTTTGTTGTTGTGTGTGTGTGTATGTTATTGTGTTTGTGTGTATGTCATTGTGTGTGTATGTTATTGTATGCACACACAATAACATACACACACACACACACACACACACAAACGTGTATACACACACACACACATTGCGACAGTCTGCATGTTTGTTCTTTGTGTTTGTTTGATTGTTGTGTTTGTTTGTTGTGTTCATTGGTTGTTTGTTGTATGTGTTTGTTTCTTGTGTTTGTTTGTTGTTTGTTTGTTGTCTGTTGTGTTTGTTGTATTTGTTGTGTTTGTTGTATTTGTTGTTTGTTGTGTTTGTTGTATTTGTTGTTTGTTTGTTGTATTTGTTGTGTTTGTTGTATTTGTTGTGTTTGTTGTATTTGTTGTATTTGTTGTGTTTGTTGTATTTGTTGTTTGTTGTATTTGTTGTATTTGTTGTGTTTGTTGTGTTTGTTGTGTTTGTTGTATTTGTTGTATTTGTTGTGTTTGTTGTATTTGTTGTGTTTGTTGTATTTGTTGTATTTGTTGTGTTTGTTGTATTTGTTGTGTTTGTTGTATTTGTTGTATTTGTTGTATTTGTTGTTTGTTTGTTGTGTTTGTTGTATTTGTTGTGTTTGTTGTATTTGTTGTATTTGTTGTATTTGTTGTGTTTGTTGTATTTGTTGTGTTTGTTGTATTTGTTGTATTTGTTGTATTTGTTGTGTTTGTTGTATTTGTTGTATTTGTTGTATTTGTTGTGTTTGTTGTATTTGTTGTGTTTGTTGTATTTGTTGTATTTGTTGTATTTTTGTTTTTGTTTGTCTTTTTTTGTTTGTTTCTTTGTTTGTCTTTGTTGTGTTTGTTGTGTTTGTTATATTTGTTATATTTGTTGTATTTGTTGTTTGTTGTGTTTGTTGTATTTGTTGTTTGTTTGTTGTATTTGTTGTATTTGTTGTGTTTGTTGTATTTGTTGTTTGTTTGTTGTATTTGTTGTATTTGTTGTGTTTGTTGTATTTGTTGTATTTGTTGTTTGTTGTTTTGTTGTCTTTGTTTGTTTGTTTGTTGTTTTGTTGTCTTTGTTTGTTTGTTGTATTTGTTGTATTTGTTGTATTTGTTGTGTTTGTTGTATTTGTTGTATTTGTTGTGTTTGTTGTATTTGTTGTATTTGTTGTGTTTGTTGTATTTGTTGTATTTGTTGTGTTTGTTGTATTTGTTGTGTTTGTTGTATTTGTTGTGTTTGTTGTATTTGTTGTGTTTGTTGTGTTTGTTGTATTTGTTGTTTGTTGTATTTGTTGTATTTGTTGTGTTTGTTGTATTTGTTGTGTTTGTTGTGTTTGTTGTGTTTGTTGTATTTGTTGTGTTTGTTGTATTTGTTGTGTTTGTTGTATTTGTTGTGTTTGTTGTATTTGTTGTTTGTTGTGTTTGTTGTATTTGTTGTTTGTTTGTTTTTTGTCTTTGTTTGTGTTTTGTTTGTGTGTTGTTTTGTTGTTTGTTTGTTGTTGTTTGTTTGTTTGTTTGTTGTTTGTTGTTTGTTGTTTGTTTGTTTGTTGTTTGTTTGTTTGTTGTTTGTTGTTTGTTGTTTGTTGTTTGTTTGTTGTTTGTTGTTTGTTGTTTGTTGTTTGTTTGTTTGTTTGTTTGTTGTTTGTTGTTTTGTTTGTTTTGTTTTGTTTGTTTGTTTGTTGTTTGTTTTGTTGTTTGTTTGTTGTTGTTTGTTTGTTTGTTTGTTTGTTTGTTTGTTGTTTGTTTGTTTTGTTTGTTTTGTTTGTTTTGTTGTTTGTTTTGTTGTTTGTTTGTTTGTTTGTTTGTTGTTTGTTGTTTGTTTGTTGTTTGTTGTTTGTTTGTTTGTTTTGTTTGTTTGTTTGTTTGTTTGTTGTTTGTTTTGTTTGTTTGTTTGTTTGTTTGTTTGTTTGTTTGTTTGTTTGTTTGTTTGTTTGTTTGTTTGTTTGTTTGTTTGTTTGTTTGTTTGTTTGTTTGTTTGTTTGTTTGTTTGTTTGTTTGTTTGTTTGTTTGTTTGTTTGTTTGTTTGTTTTGTTTGTTTGTTTGTTTGTTTGTTTGTTTGTTTGTTTTGTTTGTTTTGGTTGTTTTGTTTGTTTTGTTTGTTTGTGTTTGTTTGTTTGTTTGTTTGTTTGTTTTGTTTGTTTTTTGTTGTGTCTTTTTTTTTTTTGTGTTGTTGTTTTGTTGTTGGTTTTTTTTTTTTTGTTTTTGTTGCCAAACCGGCCTACAAAGTGACCCCCCCCCTGTGGTTTTCTGCAGGGTTCCTTCCTCTGTTTCCACGGTAACAGATCAGCCTGGCGTCCCGGGCCGTCGCCGTTGGTTACATGTTCATCCGGAGTGGAACCTGAGGAATGGTTCTGCTCTGCAGGCCCGTCTGGAGAAGAGAAGGTACCGGTTTGGACCTCCTGAGACCCCCCTCCCCCTTTGTTCTTCAGGTTCTAACCATCCTGCGGTTCTGTGCTTCCTGCAGCCATGCCTGTCACTCCAGGAGGAGGGTCTCTGTCCTCTGCACCAGGGAGGGTAAGCCCCGCCCACCACAGCCTTCAGCAGCAGCCCCTGTCCTCTGTGGGCGGGGCCTCAGTCCTCTGGGCCTTAATGCCGTTCACCCTTTCAGAGTGCGGCCAGCGCCAGGTGGGGGGCGTGCCCCGTCACAGGGGGAAGCGGATCCTGGGAGGGCGGGTGTCCCGGCGGGGGGCGTGGCCGTGGCAGTGCTCGCTGCAGAGCGGTCAAAGCGGGCACGTCTGCGGCTGCGTGCTCATCGCCCGCAAGTGGGCTCTGACCGTGGCCCACTGCTTTGAAGGGTGAGGGCGGGGCTTGTTCACGAGCGCCGCGCTGTGATTGGCTGTCACTGAGGAGTGCGTGTTTGTCAGGAGGGAGAGCGCCGACCTCTGGAAGGTGGTCCTGGGCCTGACCAACCTGGACCACCCCGGCGCCCACAGCCAGAGCCGCGGCGTGCGCTCCATCATCGTCCACCCGCGCTACAACCGCGCCGTGGTCGACTACGACATCAGCGTGGTGCAGCTGGACTCTGAGGTCAGACGGCGCCGCCCGGTGCGTCACAGCCGCGCCGCGGCAGAACTGACGTGTCCCTGTTTGACTGACAGGTGGAGGAGACGGCGTTCGTCCGGCCCGTGTGTCTGCCGCAGCCCGGCCGGCTGCCCTCCCCCGACTCCTACTGCTACATCACCGGCTGGGGTCACATGGGCAACCGGAGTGAGTGCACACCTTCACCACGCTTTGGGGGCGTGGCTTCAGTGGGGGGAGGGGAGGGAACGAACTCCATCACAGCTTTACATGTTTGGACCGAAGGTCAGCAGGTCGGACCCCCGATGAGGATCCGACCTGCTGACCTGACAGACCCTGAGGAAGACTCTGGATGAAGAGAGAAAATCCTTCGTCTCTCTCTTCTTTCAAAATAAAAGCCCCTCATCTCTTCCTCTGCACAAAAACCCTTCAGTTCAGGCAAAAGTAATAGAATTCTTCTACATGAGCCTTCAGAGCCTCCACCTATGCTTTTATTGTGAAAAAACAAACATTATTTGATGATGAAATAAAAACTCCAAATGTTATTTCTCCTTTTTTAATGTTTTCAGATTCAGAAAATCATTAAAAAAGATTTTTTTAATCTGTTTTTCTCACATCTGTAAGAGAAAAAAATCTAAACAAACTTTTGAAACAGGAAGTGATGACATGAAGGTGGAGAAACAGACCAGGGAAAAGTGGGCGGTGCTTCACATTGGTTCTGTTCATTTTTTGAACTTGCTGGTGCTTTTATCAGTGTTCCTGTTTTACTATTACACTTGTTTTATATTTTACTTTGAAATGATTCAACCTTTTTGATTTGTAGATTTTACTTCACGCCGCCTTGTTTGATTCTGGTCACCTTAAGGCGCCATATGAATGAATAAACTAAGACGTTCAGACAGTGAGAGTTTAGAGCTCAGCAGAGGTCAGGCTGCTGGTTTATGTCTCCCCCTGCTGGTGGAGATAGATAGATAGACAACTTTATTCATCCATTTGGGAGGTTCCCGCATGGAAATTGACATCTCCATGGCATACAGCACTGGTTGACATACATGTATGAAGAGCAGTACAGTAATCAAAAAAGTAGAACAGTAAAAACAGTTTAAATATCTGCAAAACAGCATTTAAAAAGTCATTCAGGCCCTTTCCCTTTCCTTTTCCGTCTTCCTCCCCCCTCCTAAGTGGTGGTTAAAGAGTTTGATGGCATGGGGGACAATGGAGTTCCTCAGTCTCTTAGTCCTGCACCGTGGGAGGAGCAGCCTCCTCTGAAGGTGCTTCTCTGGTCCTGATGGTCGTGTGCAGAGGGTGGGAGGCATTGTCCAGGATACACCTTAGTTTGTTTAGTGTCCTTCTCTCTGCCACAGTAGCCAGAGGGTCCAGCCTTGTGCCAACCACAGAACCACCTGATCAGCTTCTCCAGCCTGGAGAGGTCTGTCTTTGAGGTGCCCCCCCCCCAGCACACCACAGCGTAGGAGAGTTGTCACTGATGTCCTGCTAAGGTGGACTGAAGGACATCAGATGAAGTGACGTTTGGATCTGCTGGTTAAAGCAATCGTTTCTGCCTTAAACCCGCACAGACAGACATTCTGTCACGTTTAAACCGTCACGTCTAAAGGGGGCGTGTCTTATCTGCTGACTAAGGCGTTTGTGTCCCAGTGCCCTTCAAGCTGCAGGAGGGCGAGGTGCGCATCATCTCGCTGCCGCAGTGCCAGTCCTACTTCGACATGAAGACCATCACTGCCAGGATGCTGTGCGCCGGCTATGAGGCGGGAACCGTCGACTCCTGCATGGTACAGCTCAGTTTTTAACCTGACCGGATCAGGACAGAGCCGTGGTTCTCAGGTTCTAGTATCGCAGGGTTATGGAGTAAAAATAATCCTAAAGGTGTATTTTCTTTATCTGTCTGCTCGTGCCGCTGCTGCGGGCTCAGGGCGACAGCGGGGGACCGCTGGTGTGCGAGGAGGCGGACGGCGGGCGCTGGACGCTGTTCGGCCTGACGTCCTGGGGCAGCGTGTGCTTCAGCAAAGTGCTGGGACCCGGAGTCTACAGCAACGTGACGCACTTCACCCCCTGGATCCGGCAGCAGATCTACATCCACACCTACCTGAGCGACTGACGGCCTTCCAGCAGGAAGTGATGTCAGAGAGAACACGTCTTCAGTTCCTCCGCCTGCATCTGGCCCACAGTGTCGGATGCTAACCGCTACACAGATGCTAACTAGTCAGCTAGCAGATGGTGTGGTTCCATATTTGATTCCAAGCAGACGTTGGTTTGTTTATTTAGAGACGCCATCGAACCTCCAACCATCAAGCTAAAGGTTTTGACGTTTCCAGAACGTTAAGTTCTTTTTCTTTTCCATTCACACAAAAACGTTACATTTCAGTTTCTTAGCCTACACTATGACAAATGTTTAAAAAAAAAAGAGACGTCTTTATGCGTGAAAGACAACAATGTCTTCAGTTTTCTTTCAGTTCTACTGAGACTGAAGCTCAATTCCATAAAGATGGTATCATCTGCATAACGTCAGACTTTCTGTTCTGTCTGATTGCTAATAGAGAACGTTTTTTTAAACTCATGGAAGCATCACTAAATACATTTAAGGCACCAATAGATTAAGCAAACTCCATAGATTGAGAAGTTTGACTATAACCAAACGTCTGCAAGTTTGGTTTGCTGTTTGACGTCAGAAAGTAGCCAAAGTCTTTCCTATTTCACTTCTGATTGAAAGTTTTGTGTTGTATTTTAGCTGTTTAGAAGAGGAATTCTTCACTTCACTGAACTCACTGACTTTATTCCGTCTGCTAGCTTCCTCTTCTAGTCTGTCAGGGAGAACTCACATCCGGAATTTCCCAAAATCCAGACTTCCCACCATGACAACCGTCTCAGCAGCTTCCAACAGGAACATCTGTCTTTTCTTTACCTTAACCTCCGAGCATAAATGTGCTAACCGCTGCCAAAAGAGATTTGAAGAAGTGTTAGCATAGATGCTAACAGCTCCTTAGCTTTATCCAAGTAACTAACAACTGTGACAAAGTAGTTTTTTAACCCGACTAACTCAGTAACACAATAACTGCCAACTTAGCGCCAGCTAGAATGTGAAGCACAAATGTAGCACATGGACATTAGAAAGTGATCTTCTGTTTGTTAGCAAGAAGCTACACTAGCGTTAGCCTAGCATACAACAACCCCAACCCACCTATTGCAGACTAGAGTTAGATCAAAAACTGATTCATAAAAACAAATGTTAGCGTTTCAAACTCCATGATCTTCAGTCGTCACTGTTACAGGATCATCATTAGCCACTGGGGGGGGGGTTAATCCAGAGCTGCTAAAGCTAACTAGCTTGATCCGTATTTGAATTTAATGACTTTTCTACTGCAGGCAGAACCACATAAATGCACAAATTAATGATTAGTTTGCACAAACTCCACCTTCATCGTGTCCGGTGGCGCTCCCTGGTGTTTGGGCGCTGGCGTCCGCCATGTTTCCATGAGAGAGACGCCCCTCCCAAAAAGAAAGTCTAGTTCTAGATTTTTCTGTTTGACTTCCTGTTGTAAAGTTTTAAAAAGCTGCCAACACTCACCTTGTGATGAAAGAAACTGTAAAAGTGTGAATTCAATTTTAAGATGATCGATCCGTGTCCTGTTTCAATTATTAGCTGCTAACTAGAACTAGCTGAGGCTTCATGAGGCTTCGTGGAGCTTCGTCCTGGTGTCTCGTTGTGTCGGTGGTGTGTGCGTCACCTTAACGTGAACACAGACTGTACGACGTTCCTTTCGTGAACCCAGAATACACGTTCTCCAACACGTCTGATCCAGAACATTCCAAGTAGCTGCTGCTCTTTGTGTGTTTGATTTTTTAAGAGTATTTTTCTACAGCTTTTTGTAATCCATGCTTCTCACAGGGCTGTTGGCGTGTGGGTGAGAGCACACGTGTGCGACGTTTGTGTTAACACGCTGATGATAATGAGAGTCACCGACTGATCAGGTGCACCTGAAGGCGTCACGGACGGCCTGTGATGATTGTCTAACCGTGAAGATTTTATGTGTATCATGTTGTATCACCAATAAACCTGTGTAACACACAACCTGTGTGAGTCTGTGACTCTGTCAGCATGTGTCTGTGTGTGGGTGTGTGTGCTGGTGTGAGTGTGCGTGTGTTTGTGAGAGTGTGTGTGTTTGTGGGAGTGTGTGTGTTTGTGAGAGTGTGTGTGTTTGTGTGAGTATGTGTGTGTGTGTGTTTGTGAGAGTCTACATGTGTGAGTGTGCGTGTGTCTGTATGAGAGTGTGTGTGTGTGTGTGAGTATGTGTGTGAGTCAGTGTTCCCTCGTTCTGGTGTCCAGACTCTCAAACAGGAACCTCTGGTTCCTTCCAGACACGGAGGATCTCCTGATCGTCTGCAGGTTTCAGCTTCATGTTTTCCAGACCAGTTGTGTGTTTTTGTCAATCAGTCAAGATTGTCTCTAGTGCGTCTCTGATCTGTGTCTCCATCCATGAGTCAGCAGTTTACACACATTTAAGGAGCTCTGATGACATCATCAGCAGGGATTTCAGGTTTTCTAGTTATATGGCTGTTGGGTTCTTTTTTTCTGACGTTGTAGAACACAGAACCATCAAAAGGTGTTTCCTCTGAGGTTCTGTGTTCTAAAGAGTCTGATGGAACAGCCTGACGTTCCTAAGAACCTGCACGTTCTGATCTTCATCGTGTGATGGGATGATGACCCCTCAGTCCTCTAGGCGGCGCTGCAGCGAGGCATGATGGGAAACTTCCCCTTTGTTTGGAAAGTCTTGGTCAAAAATAAAAATGATCTTAGCAGTAAATCGGTTCTGGAACCAGAACCTCATCATTACCTGTAACGGAGGAAACATGACTCAGCAGAAACACCAGGCTGTTAGTGCTGCTGGAAACCAGAGCTCTAAAAATATCAACCAGAGTGTGTTATTGCTGCTGTTTGTCAACCTGGACAACACAAACAACACACACACACACAGGCCTAGCATTATGTGCTAACAAAGGTGTGTGTTGTGAGTGACAGCAGCTTGTAATGCTCTGCACACTGACCTGTGAGTGTGTAATGCCAGGCTTTGCTGCTCCTCTGTGATGTCTGTCATTTGCACAACAACAACACAACAAAGCGTGTGTCATTACACAGCAGACGCACAAACTCCCTCACAGCTGCTGTGTGACTCAGTCCAGTTTCCTTCTTTGTTCAGTCGCACAACTCGTTTCGCTGAAGGTAAGAAGACCCAACAGCTGTGTGGAGTTGTGTGTCTGCAGACTGTGTTACTTTATGTGGAGTTGTGTGTCTGCAGACAAAGACTTTGCGTAGAGTTGTGTCTGCAGACTGTGTGACTTTATGTGGAGTTGTGTGTCTGCAGACTGTGTGACTTTATGTGAAGTTGTGTGTCTGCAGACTGTGTAACTTTATGTGGAGTTGTGTGTCTGTAGACTGTGTGGAGTTGTGTGTCTGCAGACTGTGTGTAGTTGTGTGTCTGCAGACTGTGTGACTTTATGTGGAGTTGTGTGTCTGTAGACTGTGTGGAGTTGTGTGTCTGCAGACTGTGTGGAGTTGTGTGTCTGCAGACTGTGTGACTTTATGTGGAGTTGTGTGTCTGCAGACTGTGTGACTTTATGTGGAGTTGTGTGTCTGTAGACTGTGTGACTTTATGTGGAGTTGTGTGTCTGTAGACTGTGTGACTTTATGTGGAGTTGTGTGTCTGTAGACTATGTGACTTTATGTGGAGTTGTGTGTCTGCAGACTGTGTGACTTTATGTGGAGTTGTGTGTCTGTAGACTGTGTGACTTTATGTGGAGTTGTGTGTCTGTAGACTGTGTGACTTTATGTGGAGTTGTGTGTCTGTAGACTATGTGACTTTATGTGGAGTTGTGTGTCTGCAGACTGTGTGACTTTATGTGGAGTTGTGTGTCTGCAGACTGTGTGACTTTATGTGGAGTTGTGTGTCTGTAGACTGTGTGACTTTATGTGGAGTTGTGTGTCTGTAGACTATGTGGAGTTGTGTGTCTGCAGACTGTGTGGAGTTGTGTGTCTGCAGACTGTGTAATGTGTGGAGTTGAACCCCCTCCTCCTCCTCTTCCTCCTCCTCTTCCTCCTCAGTCCTCCGTCCAACACTCTGACTCTTCCTTTCGTCTTCCTCAGTCTTCATCTCTCAGCCCCCACATGAACCTGGACCCCCCATGATCAATCATCTGATCATCTGAAGATCAAAGAGGATCTGACAGCAGAACCTCTTTGATCTTTTCTGGTTTTGTCTCCTGTTGAGGAACAGGAAGTGGAAGGAGATCCTCCAGAGACCCTCCACCGCCTCTGTGCTCTCGTTGACCTTTGACCTCTGAATCTGTTCTCCCGTCTTCCAGTGGTTCTGCAGCAGAGATGATCTCCTCAGTGAGTAAAGACGACTGTCTGCGTATTGTGTTTAGGTTCTTCTAGAACGTCTCTGGGTGGTTCTACTGGCGTTCAGACCTCCTGACTCCTCTGTCCTTCACACTCAGCCCACCAGGGGCCAGCTTTATCCGACCTCTGCGTGACCTCTGCATGACCTCACTGTGACCTCTGTGTGACCTCCTCCCCCCACTGTAACAGAATCTCCGTTTCAGATGATGGATGAAGAATCCACCAGCCGCTACCTTCAGAGCAGCAGAGGAGCTCAGGTAACCACGGCTCTGCAGGTAGCCCCGCCCCCTGCTGCACCTACACACACACAGGTGTAACAGTCAGAGTCCACTGAATGGACGGCGGCAGCAGAGAGCGCCGCTCCAGCAGAAGAAGAGTTCTGGTGTCCTGCAGGGAAGTGGAGGACATGTTCTGTGTCATGTGTACATGTGTGTGGAGGGGAGGGGGGGGGGGTTAATGATTACTCAGATCATGACAGTGAATGCTGCTCATGAAAAGATGGACATAAAGATAATCTGACAAATGCAGCTGAAGGAGGAGGAGCATACGCAGACGTGTTCCTGTTCTGGGCTCTACAGGGGTCCTGCAGGTCTAGGGTGGGAGAACCTGGACAGTCCGGGTCCTACAGAACCTGCATGTCTGAGTAAAAGGGCTCATGTGTGCTAGGCCGTGTGACGGTCTCCGTCTGCAGACGACCTTCTCCTCTGAGGTCAGGCCGTAAAACCATCAGGGCGGAGCTTCTGCCGCGTCTTTACAGAGCCAGGTCAGGGTCAGAGCGTGACCTCTGCAGATAAGCAGCTGCCCTTTGACCTCTGGCTGCTGGGTTCTGCAGGACGTTGCAGCTGTAGCTCGTGGTTCTGGTTCTGAACACTTCAATCATTTCAAGTTAAATGAAGGATTCCATCAGGACCCGGTTCTGCTGGAAGCTGAAATCTGGACCTCCATCCAGAACCATGAAGTCCTTCAGAACTTGCTGCTTGACCGTTTGGACTGAAGACAGCAGAGTTTACCAGAACCAGCTGGACATTTCAGTCCAGATCCAGACTGAACCAGACTGAACCAGACTGAACCAGGCTGAACCAGACTGAACCAGACTGAACCAGGCTGAACCAGACTGAGCCAGACTGAACCAGACTGAACCAGACTGAACCAGGCTGAACCAGACTGAGCCAGACTGAACCAGACTGAACTAGACTGAGCCAGGCTGAACCAGACTGAACCAGACTGAGCCAGACTGAACCAGACTAAACTAGACTGATGCAGACTAAGCCAGAGTGAACCAAACTGAACCAGACTGAACCAGACTGATGCAGACTGAACCAGACTGAACCAGGCTGAACCAGACTGAGCCAGACTGAACCAGACTGAACTAGACTGAGCCAGGCTGAACCAGACTGAACCAGACTGAGCCAGACTGAACCAGACTAAACTAGACTGATGCAGACTAAACTAGACTGATGCAGACTAAGCCAGAGTGAACCAAACTGAACCAGGCTGAACCAGACTGAGCCAGACTGAACCAGACTGAACTAGACTGAGCCAGGCTGAACCAGACTGAACCAGACTGAGCCAGACTGAACCAGACTAAACTAGACTGATGCAGACTAAGCCAGAGTGAACCAAACTGAACCAGGCTGAACCAGACTGAGCCAGACTGAACCAGACTGAACTAGACTGAGCCAGGCTGAACCAGACTGAGCCAGACTGAACCAGACTAAACTAGACTGATGCAGACTAAACTAGACTGATGCAGACTAAGCCAGAGTGAACCAAACTGAACCAGGCTGAACCAGACTGAACCAGACTGAACTAGACTGAGCCAGGCTGAACCAGACTGAGCCAGACTGAACCAGACTGAGGCAGGCTGAACCAGACTGAACCAGACTGAGCCAGACTGAACCAGACTGAGCCAGACTGATCCAGACTGAGCCAGAGTGAACCAAACTGAACCAGGCTGAACCAGGCTGAACCAGACTGAACCAGACTGAGCCAGGCTGATGCAGACTAAGCCAGACTGAGCCAGACTGAACCAGGCTGAACCAGACTGAACCAGAGTGAGCCAGACTGAACCAGACTGAACCAGACTGAGCCAGACTGAGCCAGACTGAACCAGACTGAGCCAGACTGAGCCAGACTGAACCAGGCTGAACCAGACTGAACCAGGCTGAACCAGACTGAACCAGACTGAACCAGACTGAGCCAGACTGAACCAGACTGAACCAGACTGAACCAGACTGAGCCAGACTGAACCAGACTGAACCAGACTGAACCAGACTGAGCCAGACTGAACCAGACTGAACCAGACTGAACCAGACTGAACCAGACTGAACCAGACCTAGCCAGATTGAACCAGACTGAGCCAGACTGAACTAGTTGCAGTACATGTTTGGAACCAGCAGCTTTGGTGACCAGTTGGTGAAACTGTTTCATGTCCTGCAGACTTTAGACCGATTCTCCAGTTTTCTAATCTTCTGAAATCCGTTTTGTGGGTTTTAGCAGCTGGAACCCAGTTTATGTCCAAAAGAATCAGGTCAGCCGTGGAACCAGCATCTGGGTTCTATTTCTGGAACAGAATCGTGTAAACGTTTGAATGATCTTGTGGGTTTTTTAGGTCTGTAGGAACCGGTCTGTCTGAAACTGAAGTCTGACTTTAATGCTTAGGCGTCGGGTTCACGGCGGCGGTTTGGCTGCACCAAAAAGAGCAAAGTGCAAACCTTAACTCACCATCCTCTCTCTCTTTTGTGCACGCACACACACACACACACACACACACACTGTGGTGAAGAGAGGGAGTAAAGTTCAAGATGACCAGGAGGAGAGAGAGATCACTGTGCTGCCACGCAGGAGCCAGCCGGACGCCACGGGGGAGAGCGGCGGGGTGAGTCCCACACAATCACACACACAGACTCACAACACGATACAGACACACAGCATGACACACAACAACACATGCAGGGTTCTGTTCTCATCCTGTTCAGGGTTCTGTGAGAACAGAACCAGAACCTCTGCTGTTCCCGTTCTCATGGGGGTTCTGGTTGGTGGTGGTGGACCCTGTTCTGCTGGATTCTTGAGGGAAACCACGGTTCCTGTGTGGTTCTGTCCTTTGGTTCCAGCTCTGTGGACAGACGTGGATCAGTACGGTGGCCCTGAAGGTCAAATCGCTCCAAACGTGTTAAAGATCACAACGACAAACAACAACAACACAACAGTACGGTTCTAAATCCAGACATCAAACAGAATCAAAATAAATACATAAAAGTCAAACTTTTTCCAGAAATCAAAACGTTAAAAAAAGAAAGCAGAAAAACGTAGGTATTATGGGATGTCACTGGTTGGTTGATGACGTTTTGAAGAAGAGGAAAAAGAGGAGGAGGTTTCCCCACCAGTCCTGTGCAGTGGGCGTGGCCAGAAGATGTCTGAAGACGTCACCATGGCAAACTGTCACTGTCAAGTCAGTGACATCCCATAATACCCACCATTTCCTGCTTTCTGAAGGTTTCATTTTTTTCAGATAAAGTCTTCAGTTTCATGGAATGTGTGAATGTCTAGAATGTAAAGTTGTTGTGATCTTTTAAATGTTTGTGTTCGTCCAAAAACATGCTGCATAGGTTGACTGGTGACTCTATAGTGTCCATAGGTGTGAGTGTGATTGTGGACATTCTACTCTGAGACAGACTGGAGACCTGTCCAGGATGACCCCTGCCTTCACCCATAAGTGGGATAGGCTCCAGCAGCCCCGTGACCCCGAAAGGGAAAAACGGTTAAGAAGATGAATCAATGAATGAATGAATGATTGAATGAATGAATGAATGAATGAATGAATGAATGAATGAATGAATGAATGAATGAATGGATGATGGATGAAATGACTGATTGAATGAATTGAATGAATGATTGGAATGAATGAATGAATGAATGAGATGAATGAATGAAATGAATGATTGAATGAATGAATGAATGAATGAATGGATGAATGGATGAATGATGATTGAATGAATGAATGAATGATTGAATGAATGAAATGAATGATTGAAATGATTGAATGAACTGAATGATTGAATGGATGAATGGATGAATGAATGAATGAATGAATGAATGAATGAATGAATGATTGAATGAATGAATGATGAGTGAATGGATGAAATGGATGACTGAATGAATGAATGAATGAATGAATGAATGAATGGATGAATGAATGATTGAAATGAATGAAATGAATGATTGAATGAATGAATGATTGAATGGATTGAATGGATGATGAATGAATGAATGAATGAATGAATGAATGATTGAATTGAATAATGAATGAATGGATGAATGGATGAATGAATGATTGAATGAATGAATGAATGATTGAATGAATGAATGAATGAATGAATGAATGAATGATGAATGAATGAATGAATGAATGAATGAATGAATGAATGAATGAATGATGAATGAATGAATGAATGAATGAATGAATGAATGAATGAATGAATGAATGAATGAATGAATGAATGAATGAATGAATGAATGAATGAATGAATGAATGAATGAATGAATGAATGAATGAATGAATGAATGAATGAATGAATGAATGAATGGATGAATGGATGAATGAATGATTGAATGAATGAATGAATGATTGAATGAATGAATGAATGATTGAATGATTGAATGAATGAATGATTGAATGGATGAATGGATGAATGAATGAATGAATGAATGAATGAATGAATGAATGATTGAATGAATGAATGAATGGATGAATGGATGAATGAATGAATGAATGAATGAATGATTGAATGGATGAATGAATGATTGAATGAATGAATGAATGAATGAATGAATGAATGATTGAATGATTGAATGAATGAATGATTGAATGGATGAAGAGATGAATGAATGAATGAATGAATGAATGAATGAATGAATGATTGAATGAATGAATGAATGAATGATTGAATGAATGAATGATTGAATGGATGAATGGATGAATGAATGAATGAATGAATGATTGAATGATTGAATGAATGAATGGATGAATGGATGAATGAATGAATGAATGAATGAATGATTGAATGGATGAATGAATGATTGAATGAATGAATGAATGAATGAATGAATGATTGAATGATTGAATGAATGAATGATTGAATGGATGAATGGATGAATGGATGAATGAATGAATGAATGAATGAATGAATGAATGATTGAATGAATGAATGAATGAATGATTGAATGAATGAATGATTGAATGGATGAATGGATGAATGAATGAATGAATGAATGAATGATTGAATGGATGAATGAATGATTGAATGAATGAATGAATGAATGAATGAATGAATGATTGAATGATTGAATGAATGAATGATTGAATGGATGAATGGATGAATGAATGAATGAATGAATGAATGAATGAATGATTGAATGGATGAATGAATGATTGAATGAATGAATGAATGATTGAATGAATGAATGATTGAATGGATGAATGGATGAATGAATGAATGAATGAATGAATGAATGAATGATTGAATGAATGAATGAATGAATGAATGGATGAATGGATGAATGAATGATTGAATGAATGAATGAATGATTGAATGAATGAATGATTGAATGGATGAATGGATGAATGAATGAATGAATGAATGAATGAATGATTGAATGAATGAATGAATGGATGAATGGATGAATGAATGAATGAATGAATGAATGAATGATTGAATGAATGAATGAATGAATGGATGAATGGATGAATAAATGATTGAATGAATGAATGAATGAATGAATGAATGAATAAATGAATGAATGATTGAATGATTGAATGAATGGATGAATGAATGAATGAATGAATGAATGAATGATTGAATGAATGAATGTTTATATTCTGACTGATTTGACCTTCAGGGTTTCTTAAACCTGTTAGTGGTTACAGGGGGGTATTCCAGGAAGCATGTTTAAACTAGCCTGACTTTAACCCTGAACTCTGGCTGAAATCCTCCTGAACTTGCTTACTCTGGGTATGTCGGTTCCAGAAGATCAGATATGAGTTAGAGTAATTACGCTGGACTTGGTAACCCTGGGTTAACGCACGTGCACGTCGTGTACATAAAGACATTCTCAATGGATCGGCGATTTCTGGAGTCACCATGGAAACGCGTGGAGAAAAAAAAGAAAGCGCGACACTTGAGACGGAAGTGAGACGGAGTCTGAGATTTTAATGACGGCGTATGAAGATTATACGTCCAACAAAAAAGTAACACGGCTGCATCATAAAAAAAAAAGAATTTCTGCTTGGAGAAAATCAACAAAGCAAACCCACAAGTTTCTGATCTTGTTTCCATTTTCCTTGTGACGCATATATATATATATATTGAACTCTCATATGTCTAAGTTTGAGCCGGTGAATATGCTAATTTTTATAACAATAAAAAAGACGGTAAAAAATGCACGGAGTGCAAAAATTAATTAAATAATTTCCCATCATTGAACTTGCAGAGTAGTAGTGTAGGGGTGTTATAAAAACTCATCATCCTCTCCTTCACTCTCACTCGTGGTGCTGTAACATAAGCACAGTAGGACAAAATAACTCGGCAAAACACAGTAAAACAGCTAAACAACTAAACATATTCAGTCAAAAAGCCACACTTCAACCCAAATCCGTCCAGACAGGCAAAGGGAATGATATCCCAGAATCCCTTGTGGTGCTGATCTAACAGCAGCACCAAAGTTACACCTACTTATTGAATTAATTTGAATGAAAGGAAAATAATTGTCTGATAACTATGTGTTATTTTAAGGTTACTTAACAAAAAAATGATTTCTCTTAACTGAATCAAATAATGAAGTTATATCAAAGTAAACAAGTTTAATTTTCCAACATCCATATATGGTCTTATCAGCCTCTCACGGTGGAAAAAGTATTATCTTAGCTTCTTCATCCACTACATCATCTTCAAATGGACACGCCATGCTGCTGCACCTCTCTGAAAACAAACTAACCTTCAACTAAACCTGCTCCGGACCAGGTTATGTTCAGAGCATGAGTTGCTATGGCAACTGGACATACCCTGAAACATACCTCCATTTCTGGAACTGAAAGCTGAGGTTATCCACTTCCTTAGCCTCAAACTTATCGTGGGAGCTAGCAGAACCTGCTTTCTGGAATACCCCCCAGATTTCATTAGCTGGTTTTCCTTGAAGTTCTTTGTGTTTTTCTCCTGGTTCTGAATCCTAAAGACGTGGTGCTGCGCCCCCTGCTGGTCAGGCTGGACGTCTAACATGTTCCTGTCATCAGGAGACTGGAGTGGTTCTTCCAGAAATCCTGCATTTAGTGGGAAAAGCAGCAAATCTGTCATGAATGAATCCAGAAACACAAAACAATAGACTTAAATATGCATGACAGGAACGTGTGTCAGGATTCTGGAGGTTCTCCTCAAGACTAAAGACTGCATCTTCTGCACCAACAGTCCAAATGTTTTCGACTGGAGGGCAAATAAACAGAATATGTTTGTAATGACTGAGTGAACAGTGTTAATGCTCTTTTCTGACACACGGATCCTGAGCTCCATCCAGACTGACTTTGGTGATTTTACCATCAAGTTCCTGGTTTGTGAGAACCATGCTGGAGTCATTCTGCACGGTCACAGTCAGGAGTTTGCTGTTTTCAGAGGTTCTCCTGTTCCTCCTTTAGAACCGGGGGTGTTTCTGTGATTGCTGGGACCTTCATGGATCAGAACCAGTGTGGGGGGGGGGTCTTCTCTCCTGTGTTCTGGTTCTCCTCCTCCAGGTGGAACATTTCTGTCTCTGTGTCCTCTCTACAGCAGATGAAGGCGCCACGCTCCTCTTCCTCCTGCTGTGGGCCTTGTGCCACTGTGAGGAGCAGATGTCCCCGACCGCGGGGGCTCCTCAACCTCTGCATCACCAAAGGTACAGAAGAACACCCCCCCCCCCCCCCAAAAAAAAACGAGTTTGTAACAGAAAGGCATCATGATGAACCTGAAATCTAGGAGGAGGAGGAGGAGGAAGAGGAGGAGGAGGAGGTGGAGGAGGAGGAGGAAGAGGAGGAGGAGGTGGGTTAGGGTTCAAACGAGGGCCGGACGAGGACTTGTATGACCAGTTCCACAAGAATGATAAAAAGATGGAAGGAGAACTTTGAGAACAGAGGAGGTGGAGCTTATGGAGCAGAACGTCTGTGTTTAGGAAACAGGTGGAGGTCCTACAGCGCCCCCTGCTGGACGTGGAGAAGTCTCCAGAGAAAGCAGTCAGTCATGTGGAGCGTGTGATCATACATGTAGAAACAGTGTCTGGATCTTTCCAAAGAGCTGCATTCAGGGGGGGTCTCTGTCCCGTCTGTCTGCAGCCTGTCTGCTTGCTCTGCTGTTCGGGGGGGTCTGGTCCATCACTGGAAGGGAGTGCCTGCCTGGGGGGAACCTGTTTGGCATCATCATCCTCTTCATCTGCTCTGTATTGGGGGGCAAGCTGGTGGGAATGATCCAACTGCCAACACTGCCCCCCTTCCCTCCACTGCTTGGTACAGTCCAGCAAATAAACCCATTGATGCAGACTGATGGTAGACCGTACCAACTGACTGCAGACTCTGTCTGTCTGTCTGTCTGTCTGTGTGTGCATGTGTGTGTGTGTGTGCGTGCAGGCATGCTCCTGGCTGGGCTGCTGTTGCGTAATGTTCCCTACATAACCACGGCGGTCTTCATCGACACTCGTTGGTCTGCGGCTCTGAGGAACATCGCCCTGTCCGTCATCCTGACCAGAGCCGGACTCGGACTGGACCCCTCAGTGCGTCGACCCGTCTCAGTCCATGAACATGCATGTGGAGTTTGCTGTGTACTCACACTGTGTGTGCGTTTCTGTGTTTCTGTGTGTGTTTCTCTGTGTGTGTGTGTGTGTGTTTCTCTGTGTGTGTGTGTGTTTCTCTGTGTGTGTGCAGGCCCTGCAGCGTCTGAAGGCGGTGTGTGTCCGTGTTGCGGTGGGTCCTTGTACAGTGGAGGCTTCCGTCATCGCCGTGGTTTCTCACTTCCTGTTGGGTCTTCCGTGGGCGTGGGGCTTCATCCTGGGGTAACAGAGCGGTTCTGTGGCAGGAACCTGTGGAACGTGTTCCTCACCTGCAGGTTCTGCTGTCTTGCAGCTTCGTTCTGGCGGCGGTGTCTCCGGCGGTTGTGGTTCCTTCAATGCTGCTTCTGCAGAGAGAAGGACTGGGAGTGGAGAAGGTAACCTGCAGACCCGCTGTCTGCCAGCGGGGGGCGCCCCGTTAACCTTAATGTCAGAATGGGGGGGTTCTCCTGATGAAGCGCATCCATGACTCACCCGGAACCGTCCGGAACCGCCTCTTTCAGGGCATCCCCACGCTGCTGATGGCAGCCGGCAGCTTCGATGACATCCTCGCCATCACCGGCTTCTCCACCTGCCTGGGAATCGCCTTCTCCACAGGTGAGATGTCTCTCCTGCGCCCCACGGCTGCCGTGGACCCTCCCCCTCATGAGAGCGTGCTGTGCCGCAGGTTCCACGTGGATGACCGTCCTCAAAGGCCTGCTGGAGGTGGTGGGAGGGGTCATCTCCGGGCTGGTTGTGGGCTTCTTCCTGTGTTTGTTTCCAAGCAATGACCAGGTGGGACGGCTCGCCGTGGCGGTCTCACTCCTCCCCCCGATGACGTCACATGTCTGACCGTAGCTCTGCTGCCCGCAGGAGGACCTGGTTTTGAGGAGGACCCTCATGCTGTTGGGTCTGTCCGTGTTTTCCGTCTTCTTCAGTCACGTGGTCGGGTTCTCTGGAGCCGGCGGTCTCTGTACCTTGGTCCACTCGTTCTGTGCCGCTCTGGGCTGGAAAAGTGAAAAGGTAGGAGGACCCCGCCCCCCCCCGGCCCACCGGCCCGGCCCACGGCGGCTAACATGAAGGTCCATTCCAGGCTCCGGTGGCTGCCATGGTGGGGCGGTCCTGGGACCTGTTCCAGCCTCTCCTGTTCGGTCTGATCGGAGCTGAGATCACCATCTCCACCCTCAGCCCCAGCACTGTGGGTAAGGTCAACCGCGGGGGTGTCGGGGCTCCATCTGAACCCCAGAACTACCCCACCCCCTCTCACCCTCCCTGAATTCTGACCCGTTCAGGTCTGGGCATGGCCTGCATCAGTCTGGGTCTGCTGGTCCGTCTGCTCGTCACCTTCCTGCTGGTCCATCACGCCGGATTCAACCTCAAGGAGAAGCTCTTCATCGCTGTGGCCTGGCTGCCGAAGGCCACCGTGCAGGTGGGTTCCCAGCAGGAGGAGCCTGCAGACAGCAGTCCAACCGTAGAACCTTAGGAACCCCGTGACCGTCCCACCTGCAGGTTCTGCTTCAGATTGTTTGATGGTTCCATGTCCTCCTCCTCCAGGCCGCCATCGGCTCCAAGGCGTTGGACATGGCGAGGGAGGAGGAGGACAAGACTCTGATCAAGTTTGGTTTGGACGTGCTGACCTTGGCGGTGTTGGCCATCCTGACCACAGCCCCCATCGGTGCCCTCGGTATCGGACTGGCAGGACCACGCCTCCTGGCCCGTCACATCAAAGGTCAGTCCTCCTGCTGAGGTTTGATGAAGCTGCCCCCCCCAGTACTCTCTGTAGTCTTCCTCACCCTTCATCACAAACCTTCCCCTGACCTGGAAACCCAGGAGACGTTCAGAGATCACAGGGCCTGAAGTGGACTGACGTGTGAAGGAACATCTGATCACCAGATGGTTCTGCTGAACCAACGAGGCGGTTTTGGTTCCAGAGTCCAGCCTCCAGATGGAAATACTGCCATCTACTGGTTGGTCTGAGGATCTCGTGGACTCAGTGTGATGCTGAGTCAAGGTTCCCTCAGTCTGCAAAGTGAGGTCCATCCTGGAGAGAACCCGTCCTCAGACATCATCTGGGAGGAATTCAGTCCAGAACATTCACCAGTTCAGGCTTCATGAACCCAGCAGGTTCTGAAATCCAGAACCACAGGAATGTCCTCAAAGTCCAACTGTCCTGTCTCCGTCTGTCCCGTCCAACTCTTCTGTTGTGAATCTGTGCAGACGAGGCCGACGGTGAAGCCGGACCTTCTGGTCCCACAGAACCCGTCCAAGAGAAGGACAGCAGGAGCCCGGAGAGCAGGCTGTGAAGGTCCATGGAGGAGCGGCGGCGCTGCTTTCCCGCCATGACGCGGCGTTGGGATGAAGGAGGAGGGACGTCTGTCTTTGCTTTGGTCCTCTAGTCCAAATGTTACAGAACCAGGACATCTGACAACGTTCTGGTTCTGGTTTCAAACAGAAACATGGTTTGTTTTGGTGATGAGTTTGAATTAAAGATGAAGCTGGTCCAGAGTTCTTTCTAGCTCTGTGTTGATGGTTCCTCAGCTGTGATCCTGTCCTGGTTCCAGGTCTTCACTCAGCGGTAGCCTGTTAAGGTCATGTTCTCTCTGTGTCACACAACACTGTCTGTATGTCCCTCTGATTGTTCCCTGTATAACATAACGAGGATGAGGAGGATGATGATGAGGAAGATGATGAGGATGATGGTGAGAAGGATGAGGAGGATGATGATGAGGATGATGGTGAGAAGGATGAAGAGGATTATAATGATGAGAATGGTGATGAGTGTCAGGGTTCTGACTTTCCTTGATAAAGAGAAGAACCACACAGGAGATGAGAACTTTAGCTAGACTTCTGCTGAAGGAGAACTCCTCTGTGACAGCACCAACCGTCACAGAGGAGTTCTGCCTTCAGTGGATCCAGTCTGGTTTTGTTGGTGGCAGTGGTTCATAACATGAAAGTAGGTCATTCAATGAAGCAGGACAGGAACATCATATTCTAGTAGAATCAGAACTTTTCAGGTCATTGTTTTCTTACTGAAAGATAGAACTGAGACGAACACATCATGGTGATAACAGTAAATGATAGTTACAGAACCCTAACAATAAGGATGATTATGATGATGAGGAGGATGAGGAGGATGAGGATGATGCCATTTCAGCCTAAATCCAAAAACCTGTCATTTTCTAGAACGTAGTTTCTGCAGAGCGGCAGGGATTCAATAGAAATTCACCTCTGAGTTGTGGGCGGGGCTGTATCCCATCATCCATCTGTTCACCCCCCCCACAGTCCAACAGAAACTGCAGCAGCATCAGATCCATCCATCCATCTGTCCGGTTCTGATCCAGATTCCAGACCAGGAAACAAAGATGTTCATGGACCTGTTGGTCTGCAGGAGGATGATCAGAAAGGGGCGGAGCTTGGAGGCTTTGGCCCCGCCCACCCCACAACTGAGCGCTGTTTCAAACGGCGGGTTTTCATCGAGTCCTGATCTTCTTGATTTAAATAAAGAAATCCTCAGAAACACAGATTTGATCTTAAATTAAATGTTCTCCATGATCAGAAAATGTCACCAGAACAAACCTCAAAATCAGTTTTCCTCTGAGTGAGTCAGTAACGGAACGAAAGAACGACATCAGTCCTGTTCTTGATCAATGCTTCAGGAACCAAATCACTATCTAGACTCAGGGTTCTGTGGACTCTGGGTTCTGTGGACTCAGAGGATTCCAAATCTTTTAAGGACATGAATGGAATGAACCAAAACGATGAAGTCAACTCAAACACAGGTCTTCATGGAGATTTGAAAAACAGAAGAACAGATTGGAAGATGTTACTCCTCTTCCTCCTCTTCCTCCCAGGTTTCTCTCTGCAGACGGAAATCTGTCAGATTCCTCCTGAAAAACTGTAATCTGATTACAATCCTGGACTCATGTTCATCAGTTTAGCAATAGAATCAAAAGTCAAATAAGAATAACAAATATGACATTTACATAAGTAGTGTTATTTATGTTCCACTACTGTAAAATCTACAATCAGGCTCTTATTGTTGGAAATTTATTGTTTTTACTGACATCATGGTAGAAAGATTGATTGAAACAGATTTTCATTGAGCTGATAGACGTTCTGTTTGAGGTTCTGTTTGAAGTTCTGTTTGAAGTTCTGTTTGAAGTTCTGTTTGAAGTTCTGTTTGAGGTTCTGTTAGAGATTCTGATAGAGGTTCTGTTTGAGGTTCTGTTTGAGGTTTTGTTTGAGGTTCTGATAGAGGTTCTGTTTGAGGTTCTGTTTGAGGTTTTGTTTGAGGTTCTGATAGAGGTTCTGTTTGAGGTTCTGTTTGAGGTTCTGTTTGAGGTTCTGATAGAGGTTCTGTTTGAGGTTCTGTTTGAGGTTCTGTTAGAGATTCTGATAGAGGTTCTGTTTGAGGTTCTGTTTGACGTTTTGTTTGAGGTTCTGTTTGAAGTTCTGTTTGAAGTTCTGTTTGAGGTTCTGTTAGAGATTCTGATAGAGGTTCTGTTTGAGGTTCTGTTTGAGGTTTTGTTTGAGGTTCTGATAGAGGTTCTGTTTGAGGTTCTGTTTGAAGTTCTGTTTGAAGTTCTGTTTGAAGTTCTGTTTGAGGTTCTGTTAGAGATTCTGATAGAGGTTCTGTTTGAGGTTCTGTTTGAGGTTTTGTTTGAGGTTCTGATAGAGGTTCTGTTTGAGGTTCTGTTTGAGGTTCTGTTAGAGATTCTGATAGAGGTTCTGTTTGAGGTTCTGTTTGACGTTTTGTTTGAGGTTCTGTTTGAAGTTCTGTTTGAGGTTCTGTTTGAGGTTCTGTTAGAGATTCTGATAGAGGTTCTGTTTGAGGTTCTGTTTGACGTTTTGTTTGAGGTTCTGTTTGAAGTTCTGTTTGAAGTTCTGTTTGAGGTTCTGTTAGAGATTCTGATAGAGGTTCTGTTTGAGGTTCTGTTTGAGGTTTTGTTTGAGGTTCTGATAGAGGTTCTGTTTGAGGTTCTGCTGATGAACTAAGGGATCTGTTTGGGTTCTTCCACACGGTTAGCTAAACACAGATTGTAGTTCTATGGGTTTAAACTACAAAGGATTTATTTTACTTCATTCATTTTCCCAAATATTTACATAAAACACCTTTTTTTTGTTTTTAAAGTAAAAACATTTTTAGTGTGAAAATGCTGAATAAACTGAAGTCTTTTCATTAAAAAAACTTTTTATACTCGAATTCCACATTTAACTACATTACCCATAATGCCTTGTGGGATCCGTTGCCAGGATACTGTCAGTCTTTCCGGTAGCCCTCAGTTAGAACCAAACGCGTAATGGTGCTAACGTTAGCTTAGCCGTTCTTCGGAACCGAAGAACCGGCGCTCAGAGGTTCTGCAGGTAAGCCCGGACCGGGTCCATGGACCGGGCCAGAGGGCCCAGACTGCTGCGGAACCAGCCGTACGACGAGAGCCTGGAGGCGGACGGAGAGGAGCGGAGCCTCCGCAGCCCGGAGCCCGGAGGACCGCGGCAGGTAGGAGGCCGGAACCGGTCCAGTTAGAGCCCGAGACTTTGGTAGGACTGTTGCCATGGTGACGGCTGCGAGACGCAGCGAGCATGTAGGATTGTTCACACACACACGCACACACACACGTGAGACATCCTCCTGTGTTTCTAACATTTTACTCATAAATGCATGAACGTTCTAGACTTGTGCTACAGGGTCAGACTCCCTCTGGGGCCTAAATCCAAATCAGGCTGTAGGTTTTGGGCTGAGGAACATGAACATTTACTGAACACACTAAAGCTAAACTCTAACACCTTTCTGACCCGGTTCTGCTCTCTCAGTCAGAGCTGGGGTCTCGGCGCCGGGTCCGCAGCCTGATGTCGGCCCGCAGCAGCAGCGACGAGTTTGACGAGGAGCCGCGGCCCCAGAGGGCCGCTGAGCCGGCAGCCAGGTCCCACCCGGGGGCCAGTCCCAATGAGGAGGAGGAGGAGGAAGAGGAGGAGGAGGAGGAGTCCGACTCTGAGGACTCTGATGATGATGAAGACGATGAGTCCTCGCAGGCTCTGGAGTACGACCCGGCGGACTTCGCCAACCTGCCGGTCAGCACCGACATCAGGGAGCTGTTCCAGTACATCACACGGTAGGGCCTCCCCACGTGCACGGTTGACACACGTGCACGCTCTGACCTTCCTCTCTGCAGGTACACTCCTCAGAGCTTCGATCTGGAGCTCCGCCTCAAACCCTTCATCCCAGACTTCATCCCGGCTGTGGGGGACATCGACGCCTTCCTGAAGGTACAAGCACTCCCACGGTCCAGACGGTTCTGGTTCTGTTCTGTCTGACCGCACCGAGGCCGTGCCATGAACTCTGCTCTGCCATCTCCTGATTGGCCAGTGATCCAGGGTTAGCCATGGGTGGAGCCAGAGGGTCTGCTTTAGCCCCTCCCCTAAGGCCACCGCGGTTTGAGTTCTGGTGGTTCCGGTTGTTTTCACTGACCCAGATTCAGTAATGAGATGAGATAAGATGTTCCTTTACTAGTCCCACCATGGGGAATGTCCTCTAGCAGCAGCAGTACAGGAACAGAGAGAGAGAGAGAAACATATAGAAGAAAACACTATAGAGTCAGTATACACACATATATACACACATATATACACACATATATACACACATATACACACATATATACACACATATATACACACATATATATACACACATATATACACAATATACACATACATTCAAAAACAATTGCACAGGATGACCACATGATCGGTTATTACACAGGTAAGCTAAGACAGAGTGGATGATGTTGGTTAACGTGGTTCACTGGAGCAGCTAAGGTTGTTCAGTCTGACGGCAGCAGGTAGAAACGACCTGCGGTGTCTCTCCTTCAGACACTTAGGATGTCTCAGTCTGACGCTGAAGGAGCTGCACAGTGAGGACACAGACTCATACATGGGGTGGGCGTGGTTCTCCATCATGGATGATAGCTTAGCTACCATCCTCCTCTCTCCCACCTCCTGCATTGAGTCCAAAGGCAGCCCCAGAACGGAGCTGGCCTTCTTCACCAGCTTCTCCAGCCGCTTCCTGTCTGCAGCCGAGATGCTGCTGCACCAGCAGACCGCTCCATAAAAGATGGCTGATGAACCACAGAGTCATAGAAAGTCTTTAGGAGTGAACCCTGCACCCCAAAAGACCTCAGTCTCCTCAGCAGATAGTCTGCTCTGTCCTTTTTTGTACAGTGCTTCTGTATTGTTGACCAGTCTAGTTTATTGTTGAGGTGAACACCCAGTACTCGTATGAATCTACTCTCTCTATGTCCCTTCCTTGGATGTTCACCGGTGCTGATGTAGAGACAGAGCCACAGCTCCTTGGTTAATAGTGTATGGACCCAGACAGACCATGAGGTTCTGATCTGGTTTCAGTTCCTCCTGAACCAGCAGTTCCAATCTGCTGAGAAACAAGTAGTTGTTCAGAACCAGAACTGGCCCAGAACCACGACCAAGCTGGGCCCCTCTAACTTTGTGCTTGTGTGACGTTCAGGTCCCCCGTCCGGATGGGAAACCAGACTCTCTGGGTCTTCTGGTTCTGGATGAACCCAGTGTGAAACAGTCGGACCCAACGGTTCTGTCGCTGTGGCTGTCTGAAGAGAGCAAGCAACACGGGAGTGCTCAGGTACACACACCTGCAGATACACACCTGCACACACACACACACCTACAGACACACACCTGCAGACACACACCTGCAGACACACACCTGCAGACACACACACACCTGCAGACACACACACACCTGCAGACACACACACCTGTAAACACACCTGCAGACACACACCTGCAGATACACACACCTGTAAACACACACCTGCAGACACACACACCTGCAGACACACACACCTGCAGACACACACACACCTCCACACACACACCTGTAAACACACACCTGCAGACACACACACCTGCAGACACACACACCTGGCAGACACACACACTCCACACACACACCTGTACCACACCTTCAGACACCACCTGTAACACACACCTGCAACACACACACAGCAGACACACACCTGCAGACCACACACCTGTAAACACACACCTGCAGACACACACACCTGTAAACACACACCTGCAGACACACACACCTGCAGACACACACACCTGCAGACACACACACCTCCACACACACACCTGTAACACACACCTGCAGACACACACACCTGTAAACACACCGGCAACACCACACCTGTAAACACACACCTGCAGACACACACACCTGCAGACACACACACCTGCAGACACACACACACCTCCACACACACACCTGTAAACACACACCTGCAGACACACACACCTGCAGACACACACACCTGCAGACACACACACACCTCCACACACACACCTGTAAACACACACCTGCAGACACACACACCTGCAGACACACACACCTGTAAACACACACCTGTAAACACACACCTGCAGACACACACCTGCAGACACACACCTGTAAACACACACACCTGTAAACACACACCTGTAAACACACACCTGCAGACACACACACCTGCAGACACACACACCTGCAGACACACACACACCTCCACACACACACCTGTAAACACACACCTGCAGACACACACACATGCAGACACACACAACCTGTAAACACACACCTGTAAACACACACCTGACAGACACACACCTGCAGACACACCCTGCAGGACACACACCCTGTAAACACACACCTGCAGGACACACACACCTGTAAACACACACCTGCAGACACACACACCTGCAGACACACACCACCTGCAGACACACACACACCCTCACCACACCCACCTGTAACACACACACCTGCAGACACACACACCTGTAAACACACACCGGCAGGACACACCACACCTGTAACACCCACCTGCGAACACACACACCGTGCAGACACACACACCTGCAGACACACACACAACCTCCACACACACACCTGTAAACACACACCTGCAGACACACACACCTGCAGACACACACACACCTCCACACACACACCTGTAAACACACACCTGCAGACACACACACCTGCAGACACACACACCTGTAAACACACACCTGTAAACACACACCTGCAGACACACACACCTGTAAACACACACCTGTAAACACACACCTGCAGACACACACCTGCAGACACACACCTGTAAACACACACACCTGTAAACACACACCTGTAAACACACACCTGCAGACACACACACCTGCAGACACACACACCTGCAGACACACACACCTGCAGACACACACACACCTCCACACACACACCTGTAAACACACACCTGCAGACACACACACCTGTAAACACACACCGGCAGACACACACACCTGTAAACACACACCTGCAGACACACACACCTGCAGACACACACACACCTCCACACACACACCTGTAAACACACACCTGCAGACACACACACCTGCAGACACACACACCTGCAGACACACACACCTGCAGACACACACACCTGCAGACACACACCACCTCCACACACACACACCTGTAAACACACACCTGCAGACACACACACCTGCAGACACACACACCTCCACACACACACCTGTAAACACACACCGGCAGACACACACCTGCAGGACACACACCTGCAGACACCACACACCTCCACACACCACACCTGTAACACACACCTGCAGACACACACACCTGCAGACACACACAACCTCCACACACCCTGTAAACACACACCCTGCAGACACACACCTGCAGACACACACACACCTGTAAACACACACCTGTAAACACACACCTGCAGACACACACACCTGTAAACACACACTTAAACACACACCTGCAGACACACACCTGCAGACACACACCTGTAAAACACAACACCTGTAAACACACACTGTAAACACCACCTGCAGACACACACACTGCAGACACACACACCTGCACACACACACCTGCAGACACACACACACACCTCCACACACACACTGTAAACACACACCTGCAGACACACACACCTGTAAACACACACCGGCAGACACACACACCTGTAAACACACACCTGCAGACACACACACCTGCAGACACACACACACCTCCACACACACACCTGTAAACACACACCTGCAGACACACACACCTGCAGACACACACACCTGCAGACACACACACCTGCAGACACACACACCTGCAGACACACACACACCTCCACACACACACCTGTAAACACACACCTGCAGACACACACACCTGCAGACACACACACACCTCCACACACACACCTGTAAACACACACCGGCAGACACACACCTGCAGACACACACACACCTCCACACACACACCTGTAAACACACACCTGCAGACACACACCTGTAAACACACACCTGTAAACACACACCTGTAAACACACACCTGCAGACACACACACCTGCAGACACACACACACCTCCACACACACACCTGTAAACACACACCGGCAGACACACACCTGCAGACACACACCTGCAGACACACACACACCTCCACACACACACCTGTAAACACACACCTGTAAACACACACCTGTAAACACACACCTGTAAACACACACCTGCAGACTAGAGGTAAGATCGGGCCTAAAAAATCCGGCCCGACCCGACACAGGCCCGCGGGCATTAAAGCCGAACTCGGACCGAACCCGACCAATTAAGTTGATTTGCAGGACCGAGCCCGAAGCAAACCCGAAATTTCAATTTAACCCATAGGATTTTTGACAGAAAAAAATCGCCAGATTTCTTAAAGGTAAAATAATCTACATATTTTTATGATCATGAAAGTTATGGTCTTTCTAACAGAGAGTGGTCGCTGCAGCCGTGCGCGTATAAGCTGCTGTTGTGGCATAGAGTTCAGCTGGAAGCGCTGCGCATAGGTTCCTCCCTACATGACAAATGCATTTGATCAATGAAATAACGCTGGAACACAGAATAAGAGGCCAGACAGAGAGAGAGACAGAGAGATCTGGATGATAAGCACTCGCTTCATTACGCGGAGAAATACTGCAGCCGCGGCGGTGCGCGTTTGCCTTTTCAGTTTCCCTGTCTGAAGTTTCTCCTTGACTTCCTGCTGCTCCATATCAGGGATACCTAAACAAAATAGATGCAGACTTGGGGAGGGAAGATTACATTCACGACACGCTGCGGGTGGCCGGCGCCCCCCCTCGTTCTGCCAGTTGCGGGACCACAGTGTATGTCAATCAACGGTGGGCTGGTGACTGGTGGGAGGGGGCGGGGTCTACCTGTGTGTGTGTGTGTGTGTGTGTGCGCTAAGGGAACGTTCTCCCTCTGAGTCAGAAGAAGCTGGCTGTGCCTTTCGGTTCGTGCGGTAACCGTTCTGACATCCAGGATTAATAAAGAGCTGTTTGACAACCGCCGCCTAAGGAGCTTCTTTGCAGACATTACAATATATTTATTAAAAAAGTCAGCGAGAGAAAAGCCCGGCCCGACCCGACCGGAACGTAATGACTGTCATTTAGAACCCGACCCGACCCGAAATTCGGGTCGGGTCGGGTTCGGACTCGGGCTCGGGCTTAAGATCTTACCTCTACTGCAGACACACACACCTGCAGACACACATCTGCAGACACACACCTGCTGGGAAACACACACCTGCAGACACACACACACCTGCAGACACACACCTGCAGACACACACCTGTAAACACACACCTGCAGACACACACACCTGTAAACACACACCTGCAGACACACACACACCTGCAGACACACACCTGCAGGGAAACACACACACCTGCAGACACACACACCTGCAGACACACACCTGTAAACACACACCTGCAGACACACACACACCTGCAGACACACACCTGCAGACACACACACACCTGCAGACACACACACACCTGCAGACACACACACACCTGCAGACAAACACACCTGCAGACACACACCTGCAGACACACACACACCTGCAGACACACACACACCTGCAGACACACACACCTGCAGGGAAACACACACACCTGCAGACACACACACCTGCAGACACACACCTGTAAACACACACCTGCAGACACACACACACCTGCAGACACACACCTGCAGACACACACACACCTGCAGACACACACCTGCAGACACACACACCTGCAGACACACACACACCTGCAGACACACACCTGCAGACACACACACACCTGCAGACAAACACACCTGCAGACACACACCTGCTGGGAAACACACACCTGCAGACACACACACACCTGCAGACACACACCTGCAGGGAAACACCACACTGCAGACACCAACCTGCAGACACCACCTGTAAACACACACCTGCAGACACACACACACCTGCAGACACACACCTGCAGACACACACACACCTGCAGACACACACACCTGCAGACACACACACACCTGCAGACACACACACACCTGCAGACAAACACACCTGCAGACACACACACACCTGCAGACAAACACACCTGCAGACACACACCTGCAGACACACACACACCTGCAGACACACACACACCTGCAGACACACACACACCTGCAGACAAACACACCTGCAGACAAACACACCTGCAGGGAAACACACACCTGCAGACACACACACCTGCAGACACACACCTGCAGACAAACACACCTGCAGACACACACACACGACAGTGAGCTGTCATTAGTCGTGTTCTGCGGGGTAACCCGGTCTGGTCCGGTCCTGACCTCTGACCCCTCCCCCTCAGATGCAGAAGGTGGCGAGCGTGTCCAGCCCCCCACTCCAACCCGCGGGCCGTGGACAGCTGGGTGGACAGCATCAGCGCCCTGCACCGCTCCAAGCCCCCCGCCAGCGTCCACTACAGCCACCCCATGCCCGACATCGACAGCCTGATGCAGGAGTGGCCCCCCGAGATGGAGGAGCAGCTGGGCCGCCTGCAGCCGCCCCCCGCCCACCTGTCCTGCGGCCTGGGGGAGTACGTGGACGTGGCGTGCGGCCTGCTGGACATCCCCGTGTACGGCGGCAGGATCCAGTCCCTGCACCTGCTGTTCAGCCTCTACCTGGAGTTCAGGGACTCTCTGCACTTCACCAGCAGGGGCTGAGGGGCGGGGCCCCCCCCCATCCATGTCCTGTTTCCTTCTCCTTCACTACCGATGGAGGGGTCTCCAGGAAAGCCCCACCTGTGAGTTCTGGTACCTGTGACCGGGTCTTATGTGGGGTTCTTGATCCAGATCTGCGGCTCCTTTTCCTGAATAAACGTACCTGTCGTCCTCAGACTCTGATTGTTCTCGTCTGTCCGTTCAAATCCCGCTCTGATCCTCTCCTGGGGCCTCATTTCTAAAGGTTGCGTCCGCACAAAAGAAGGCGTACGCCACTCTCTACGCAATAGTTGAGATTTCTAAAAAGCAAACTTGAGGGGAAAATGTGCGGTCCTTCATCAAGCTCTGACCCAGGCGTACGCACAAAAACGGGTGAAATGAGAAACGGCGACACCGTCTGCAGATGGAAGAAACACGTGAAAGTGAAAATGACAATACTGCCTCATGAATAACATGAAGACTTCACAAAGCAAGTCTCACAATGAACAGCTACATGAACACCTGTTTGATCGATCAGCAGTGAAACAAACAAAAAAATCAAATGAAAATTACAACAGAAATTCAAATGAACACATATTTGCAAAAAGAAAAGTGAAATATGTTCTGCAATATTGGCATGTTGTGCAATTCATCCTCATAAATAATATAGTTAACAGAACGAAATAATGTACAAAACTGATATTCTCCTCAATGTGTCCGTCTGGAGGAGCAGATATAGTCAAAGTCAAAGTCAGCTTTATTGTCAAATATGCTGCATCCGTAAGACATACAGCACAGATGAAATTGCTTTCCTTTCATTCCAAAGTGCAAGCAGCATATAAATAATAAATAAACGACTTAAAAAATACATTCTTTTGAAAACAATAAAGCCGATAGAGCCGCTGCGTGTGCACGCGCCGCCAGATGTGTGCGAATCAGACAGGCAGACAGACAGACGTATTAATTGTCCACTGGGGAAAGTTGTTTTCATAGTAAAACATTTCTTCATAAGCTACAGAATTATGGTATTCATGCATATGCCTTTAGTTTGTTTTCTTTTTGATAAAACAATGTATGGCGTATGTCTCAACCATTCAGAAAGCAACAAGAAATGACATTTGATGAACAATTTCCCATTTCCACGTGGATTATTACCCACATCTGTAGCTTGTCAGATGCAGTTAAATGGATGGAAATCAAATGCCCCATCACAATGCGTAATGACCACAATGGCTGATCTTGGATCTTAGAAGATGTGGCAAATGGAAGAATTGGGAGTGAACGCATCAGGACGAGTGGCTTATGAGCCGGTTCCGACTTCTTCGAGCCGTCCTGTTGGAGCTTTTGGGGGGGGGGGGGGTCACCCGGTGCATCTGGCGCGTCGGTGTCCTAACCGACACCCCCCACCCCCCGCCTCAGTCACTACTCCACGTAAAAGGGACTCCCCAATAATTGCCGCCACTCTCTCATCAAGAGGGGTCGGCTCCGGTGTCCCCTGCCCCCCACCCGTGGCAGACACACTCTGGCGATGCAGCGCCAGACGTTTTTTGCCCCGACTTTGATGTCCGTCTGCCACCGTCTGCCACTCACGTGCTTTTTCGGCATTAGTAATGCCCACACTGTGCCCTCCAAACAACATTTTTCTCCTCTTTTCCACCTCACCAACGATAACTTCTACTTCACATTGAGTGAAGTTACGTTTCTTTGATTTCCTCTCTGTGTTTGCCATGGTTTCACTATCAATGAATATTCATTTGTGGGCGTTTCACTGACTATTTATGGGCAACTATGGGCGTGTCATGAAGCCGCAAAAGCTGTGCAGCATTTAGGATTGATTGTGATTTATTAAGGGAAGGATGCGTAGGATGTGCGTGTGCACGGTTTTATAAATCCGAATATTTCTGTGCGTACGCACGTCCTATGTTTCATCCGTACGCCACTTCTGACACAAATCCTACGCAAAGTTTTATAAATGAGGCCCCTAGAGATCAGTAGAAAATCACCTCGGAGTTGTGGGCGGGACTTTTAGTGCGGAAGAAAGTGTTTGCTTATTTCCCATCATCCCTTTGTTTACACTCCCTCCTTCTAGCTTACAGCCCCTCACCCCCCCAACCTGACATTGTTGTGTAACAGAAACAGCAGCAGCATCAGATCCATCATCCAGTTCTGATCCAGAGTCCAGCTCAGACCAGGAAACACAGACGTTCATGGATCTGTTGGTCTGACAGTGGATGATCAGAAAGGGGTGGGGCTTGGAGACTTTGCCCCGCCCACTGTAGCTGCTACATCTCTACGGCTCACAACGATTTAAATAAAGAAATACTAAGAGATGTAACTTAATTTTCTTTACATATGTAGTCCATCCGCTGAAATGAGTTTCCTCCATGGGGGGGCTGGGTGTTCCCCTAGAGATAGGGGGAGGAGCTAAGTACCCAAAGAGCAGAACCGCTGCTCCTCCACATCCAGAGGAGCCAGTTGAGGTCCAGACGCCTCCCTGGGGAGGTGTTCCAGGCATGTCCCACTGGGGGGAGGTCCCGGGGAAGACCCAGGACTACGTCTCTGGGCCCCCCAGAGGAGCTGGAAGAAGTGGGCGGGGAGAGGGAAGCCTGGGCATGTCTGCTTAGACTGCTGCCCCCCCCCCCCCCCCCCCCCCCCCGTCCAGAAATAATGTAAATGTTACAAGTATTCTGGGTAAACCATATGTTCACATGTCATGAAGAATCTGCTTTATCTGTAAACTTTATGGACAATAAACTATAGAGAACCTCTGAGCATCAATGAACATAACGCTCCTTTTTGGTTTTATTGGAATCTTTTTATTAAAGTTTGTATTTTTTATTCTTATACTTAATGTTATTGTTGTTGTTTATTATTGTAATTTGATAAACATTTGATACAAACGCCACAAAGACCGTAAACATCAGGTTTGTCTCCAATAAACACGGACTCAGTTTCCCACAATGCACCGCACTGTTGTCTTCCGGCCCATCATCCAACATGGCAGCCGACGGTTGCGTCTTCCACAGAATCCTGTCCCGGTCCAGCTCCGGTTCCGTTCCGAGCCAGGTCAGAGAGCTCCCTGTTAGTCCGGAAACGAGCCGTGAGTGTTAGAGACGCAGGTTCTAAGGGGTTCTGCCGCGGGCTACGCGCACGCGCCCCCGCTCGCGCCGTTCAGAACCTGTTTGAGGACTCGGACTTGTTCTCAGCGGTACTGATCAGGATCAGGTTTAAGCCCGTCCTGGTTCTGCTCTGTTTCTCGGTCCAGTTAGTACTGAGGTGACTGTGCGGGATCTTCTTCTGGTTCTCCCTCTGGAGGAACATCTGGGTTCCTGCAGGAACCTCGGGGTTCTCGGTTCTGGTCCTGCAGGACTCCCTGGTCTATGTCCTCATTTCGCCCTTC
The DNA here is from genome assembly GCA_023969325.1 of Oryzias curvinotus. Classification (NCBI taxonomy): domain Eukaryota; kingdom Metazoa; phylum Chordata; class Actinopteri; order Beloniformes; family Adrianichthyidae; genus Oryzias; species Oryzias curvinotus. The sequence continues at coordinate 25,896,053 of CM043718.1, forward strand.
GTCTTGTCTCGCAGGCGGCAGTGCTCTGCAGGGAGCCGCTGCTGGTTCTGCAGCTCAGGCGCTACGGTCGAGACCAGGGGTCCAGCGTCTACTTCCCCCAGAGCGTCCTCAGCGGTGAGGGGGCGGAGCAGCAGGAGATCATTATGGGATGTCTGCAGCCTTTGCATATGTGGGTCTGTGGCTGTTCTGCGCTGCAGGAGATGACCTGTACGACGTGACCCTGACGGACGGGGACTGCAGGCTGCGGGTCACTCTGGACCCGGGTCTGAACCAGCAGGTGGAGAGGAGGGTTCTGCGGACGGGATCCACGCTTGGTCAGGCCTCCTTCAGCCCCACGTTCAGCGCTCAGGTCCCAGGATGCCCCGGCTCACCCCGTGAAGTCAGGTGAGAGAGGACAGGTGAAACTAGTGGCTGTGATGTCATCAGGCTGATTGTAGCCCCGCCCTCTCACAGCTATAGGCTCGTTAACATGGTGGTCCGAGATGAGGAGGAGGAGGGTGAAGATGCAGGATTTGGGAGGCTGGACCAGGACTCTCTGCCCGGGTTTGGATCATCAGAACCAGCAGGTGAGGTAGGATGATGACATCACAGCCTCACCTTTACCAGGTCACCTTCACGGGCTGAACCTGCAGGTCCAGATGTTCCTCTGAGAGCCAGCAGGAGCGTCTTCCTCCCTCTGTGGAACAACGTGGACTACAGTGGCGATGCATGGAGACAGGCTCCGCCCCCTGAGGAGAGTGATGAAGAGGAGGAAGGTAGAGTGGATCATATCTGAAAGTGTGTTTGGAGGTGATGAAGAGTTCTCATGATGACTTCTGTAGGACTGCGTCCGGCTGTGTCCGTGTCCAAACTGAGGGACGGCTTCCTGTCTGGCCGAAGGGGCAGGGCCAGAGGTCAGCTGATCGTACGCATCATCAACAAGTCGCAGCTCATGTATTTTGGAAGAGCAGACGAGAACTGTGAGTGTCCTTATAAGGTCAGTGGAAGGGGAGGAGACTAACTAAGGGAGGGGGGGAACAAACCCCAAAGAAAAAAACATCTTTCGCTTTGTTAGCATATTAGCTTTGTTAGCATATTAGCTGTGTTAGCATCTTAGCTGTGTTAGCGTATTACCTTTGTTAGCCAATTAGCTTTGTTAGCCTATTAGCTGTCTTAGCGTATTAGCTGTGTTAGCATCTTAGCTTTGTTAACATTATAGCTTTGTTAGCCTATTAGCTTTGTTAGCGTATTAGCTGTGTTAGCATATTAGCGTTGTAAGCGTATTAGCTTTGTTAGCCTATTAGCTGTGTTAGCATATTAGCTGTGTTAGCATCTTAGCTGTGTTAGCCTATTAGCTTCATTCGCCTATTAGCTTCATTAGCCCATTAGCTGTGTTAGCGTATCCACTTCTTTTGCATATTTTACTGCTGCGGCTGTCAGTAGCGGTTCTACACTAACTTCCTCCCTGGGCGAGTAACCCCACCAGCGTCCCGCCCCCCTGCCCCACGCACACATACTAAATTTGACATCCTTTTATGTTTCACTATCTTCTATTTGGCCATTTTACACATAAATGCATGAATTTAATAAACTTGTATTACAGGGGGTCAGACTCAGTCACACTGGGGCCTGAATTAAAAACATTCGGTTTTGGGCTGAAGAACAAGAACATTTACTGAACACACTAAAGCTAAACTCTAACACCTTTCTGACCTTTAATATTGAACTTTTTGAACATTAATATCAATAAAACAGGAACATTAATCCAGAATAACTCACGTTAAACCTTAAATATCGTTTAATATTTTGCTCTCCATAGATATATATTCTGTCAGAATTATATAAATATGAAGAACAAAACAAACAAAGCCTGGAAATAATAATAATAATAATAAATAACAAATGATGTCTTTCTGTTTTCTTTGCTCTGTTATCATTTTTTAGATCTGGAATCCTGCTTCATTTTAGCTATAATGTCTTGGTGTGTGACGTCCTGTGTGTCTGTGTGAAACATATCAGAGGGATTAGATCTAACAACAAAAAAACTTATTGTGAATATTATTTGTAGGTTTCATAAAACTTTAAAAACTAAATCCTAGAACTCATCAGTGGGATAACTCCAGAATATTTGGCTTTTCCCTAATTTTGTGCAACACCAACAGTAGAAATCCTCCAAAAACCATAAATCCATTAATAAAAATGGTCTATAGTTTATTCATGATGTCATAAAGTGCAGCTGTTTACTTCCTGCTGTCCTTCTGTCAAATTCTGACACCAACTAAACCTCAGAAAAGACGTGTAATAAAAATATCTACAATAGTTGGTAAATAATGACATTATGAACATGAGCTGCTGAGTGATCCACCCCCCCTCCTCCTGACATGCGTGGCTCCGCCTCGATGGCGGGGGGCGGAGCTGTGGCCTACAGTCGATTGTTAGGCTGCATTTCCACTGCATGGTTCAAGTGACCCAATGCTATTTTCTCCTCTCCCGCCTCATCCAGGAGCGCCCAAGGCCACGCCTCCCTCCGTCGCTGTGTTGTCTCCATGACAACCGCAGTCACACAAAAGAAACAAAACAAAGGGGAAAATCGGATTTGGGCGTCAAGACCTGGGGGGTATTCCAGGAAGCATGTTTAAACTAGCCTGACTTTAACCCTGAACTCTGGCTGAAATCCTCCTGAACTTGCTTACTCTGGGTATGTCGGTTCCAGAAGATCAGATATGAGTTAGAGTAATTACGCTGGACTTGGTAACCCTGGGTTAACGCACGTGCACGTCGTGTACATAAAGACATTCTCAATAGATCAACGATTTCTGGAGTCACCATGGAAACACGTGGAGAAAAAAAAGAAAGCGCGACACTTGAGACGGAAGTGAGACGGAGTCTGAGATTTTAATGACGGCGTATGAAGATTATACGTCCAACAAAAAAGTAACACGGCTGCATCATCAAAAAAAAAAAAGAATTTCTGCTTGGAGAAAATCAACAGACAAAGTAAACCCACGAGTTTCTGATCTTGTTTCCATTTTCCTTGTGACGCATACATATATATATATATATATATATATATATATATTGAACTCTCATATGTCTAAGTTTGAGCCGGTAAATATGCTAATTTTTATAACAATAAAAAGGACGGTAAAAAATGCACGGAGTGCAAAAATTTATGAAGGATTTCCCATCATTGTGGTTGCAGAGTAGTAGTGTAGGGGTGCTATAAAAACTCATCCTCCTCTCCTTCACTCTCACTCGTGGTGCTGAGACGTAAGCATAGTAGGACAAAATAACTCAGTAAAACACAGTAAAACAGCTAAACAACTAAACATATTTAGTCAAAAAGCCACACTTAAACCCAAATCCGTCCAGACAGGCAAAGGGAATGATATCCCAGAATCCCTTGCGGTGCCGATCTAACAGCAGCACCAAAGTTACACCTACTTATTGAATTAATTTGAATAAAAGGAAAATAACTGTCTGATAACTACGTGTTATTTTTAAACTGACTGAATTAAAAAATGATTTCTCTTAACTGAAGCAAATAATGAAGTTAGATCAAAGTAAAAAGTTTCTCTTTAAACATCCATATATGGTCTTATCAGCCTCTCACGGTGGAAAAAGTATTATCTGAGCTTCTTCATCCACTACATCATCTTCAAATGGACACGCCATGCTGCTGCACCTCTCTGAAAACAAACTCACCTTCAACTAAACCTGCTCCAGACCAGGTTATGTTCAGAGCATGAGTTGCTATGGCAACTGGACATACCCTGAAACATACCTCCATCTCTGGAACCGAAAGCTGAGGTTATCCACTTCCTTAGCCTCAAACTTACCGTGGGAGCTAGCAGAACCTGCTTTCTGGGACACCCCCCTGCAGTGGAAATGCAGCCTAAGACTGAAAATGACTCCCAACTACCTGTTAGGTCAGGGGTCAGCAACCCATGGCTCTGGAGCCACATGTGGCTCTTTCATCCTTCTGTTGTGGCTCCCTGTGACTTTGGAAAATAATGAGTATTTTATAATAATTCAAATTTATTTTAGTTTGTTCATTTTTCATGGCATTTCATTTTCTCTTCCGTACGAAGAGAAAGCCACGTAAAAAACAGCTTCCTGAATGAATGAGCTCCTATTTATCTGGGGAGAACTGCAGAGCTGATAGCAGGAGGACAGACGGGGCGGCTTCAATAAACTCTCCGGTGGTCCGGAGTGATTTTCTGCCGGGAACTTGACGTGCCGCGGGGCAGAGAGCAACTCTCTGATGACAGACAGAATTTGCACTCAGTGTTTTTAAACACGCATGTGCAGTGATGTATGTTTCAGAGCAGTGACGCGCAGTCAGGTGAGGCAGAGCCTACCTGTCATAATCATGATAAAATACAAAAAGTTAAATGAAGTAAATATTATTTTCCACTGATCTGTGTCAAATATACTTTTTCATTCAACTCAACACATTTTCCACAGTTTCTGAGGTTCAAATCTCTGAATTAGAGTGTTGATCACAGATGGAGCTGAATCTCCAGGTGAGGCTCTGCAGCGCTGTGCCTCACTTCTGACGGCAGGACTCAATGTTAACACAGACGTGCGCTGAAAAAAGCTGCTACAGGCCAGCATGATAGGCTGCAGGTGAGGCATGCCTCACTAGGGGGCAGACGTGAGCTGACAGCTGCTTTGTAGCTACACTGCTGCCATAGAAACAGACTAAAAACGTTTTTCTCCATTGAGAGGAGAAACTCATATAAACTAAAGGAAAATAAGGAAAACTTTTCCAACAGATCATAGAGATTTTAGTGGAGAAGGATCCACACATGGACTCAAAAAGTAAGGACAAACATGTCTTTAATGTTTGTTTTTTAGAAATAACATGGGAGTAAGTGGATAAAAAATGTAAATGAAATCATTTATTTTATTTTTATGATCATTCTCAGACAACATTTGATAACTGATTAGAATTTGAAGTTGGAAAATGACCAGAAATAGTTACTGAGGGTCAAATGTGAGCTGAACACATCTGTATACTTTCATTTGTTTACAGTATATATGAATAATTTACACAAGAAGAGTATTTTATCCATCTATAAAATAAATATTCTCTGAAGGACAAATATGTTTGTGTGTATTTTATAAGCTGTTAACTGCTGTTGGATGAATGGTGTAATATTTAGTTCTTTCATTGTAAATCTGATTCCAGAGGAGGCGGGGCCTCACCAGTCACTGACCTCACAGCACGTCACTGAGTCAGAGGATGTCCAATTGGCCGTTCTACATGTCAATCAAGTCCCGTATTTCTCAGTGAGGATTTTGATTGGCTGGTGGATCTTTAAGAAGTACTTTTATTTTTTTAATCTTTTCTGGCCCGTGATCTACACTCATGTCCTTGAAGATCGATCGCGATCGACGTAATGAGCACCCTTGATATAATACATACATGCATAATATATATAATGATGTCAAAACGGGTTGTGGCTCCGGGTGCTTTCTTTTCATTAGGGGCGGTCCCAAATGGCTCTTTGCCGACCCCTGTGTTAGTGTGATTCAGCCTCCGGTGAGTTCCCCCCCCTCTCGAATTTTTTGACTTGGTATATTCCAAAGACTAGGTTAAGGTTAGTGTTAGCAGTGTCTTGCAGCTGTCTGCTGTGTTGGAGCGGGGAATTGTGGGAAATAATCCTCATTTCCTGCTGTGGTTAAATTGGGTTGAGCTCTGGTTTTTCTCCTGCCTAACTCCTCCTCATGAGGCTGTTTGAAGTTGTTTCACTCTCAGTTATTTCATCCTTTTATGTTTTTGCACCATAGGTGTGGAGGGGGGAGAGGGGGGGGGTGAAGACATTGGTGGATGTTCAGTGTCAGATGTGTCAAAATAAAAGCTGAGGTCTCCTCTTTTACTCAGATGTTTCCTGGTGTGTAACACTGTGGGTACGAATAATGCCGCCCCCCATGAAGTGCTGCCCTGGGCCACTGCCCACCTCACCATATCAAAAACCCCCACTGTGATGTTTTTAAGCAATATTTGTTGTGTACTTTGTGTTTTTGTTTCCTAATAATCCTGTTTACGTGTTTCACTGCGTCAGAATAAAAGCCTTGATCCCAGACTAACCCCCCCACCCCCCACCGCCTGTGGTTCTTGTGTGTTCTGTGTGTCCAGGCGGTTCTGGAGGTGTGCGACCGCACAGGAAGTACATGTGTGGTGCTGTGGAACAGCATGTGCGTCCGCTGGTACCGGTGCCTTAAGCCCGGTGACATCATCAGCCTGAGGCAGTACCGGGTCAAGCAGCGGTACCTGGGGGAGGCGGGCGACATCGGTGCGTGTCATGCGGTGGCACGGCCCCGTGTTCTGGGTTCAGTTTGACCCGACCCGCCTTGTTTCCGCAGAGATCAGCGTGAACAGCAGGAACCCGGCGGCACACCTGTCCCTCCTCTCAGAACCCCGGGTCTCGCCGGAGCACACCCCCCCTCAGCCCTCGTACACCTTCTGCAGCAGGTAGGGCTTAGCTCACCGTCGTCACCTGCAGGTTCTGGTACAAGCTCAGCCTCTGGACTCTCTGACCAGCCAGGAGCTTCTGGACCGGCCTCATGGCACCACCTGTGATGTCATAGGCCTGCTGACGTTCGCGGGGCGGTCTGAGCGAGTCAGGAGCAGAGGTGGGCGTTACCGTGGTGACGGGTGTCAGGGGAATACCCATCAATTCCTAAAGGGAACTCCGGTCTTCCAGACGGCAAAGGGGCGGAGCTTCTGGAGTACCGCTGGCTCCTGTTAGAGGACGACAGCGGCGTTCAGCCAATCACGGTGAAGCTGTTCTCCACATCGCAGCCGGAGACGCACCGGAGGCTCCACCCACGTGAGGCGGCGTTTGTGATGAGTCACAGTCGGTGGGGCTGCAGGTACTGATCCGGTGTCTCTGCAGTGTCCGTGGTCGTCTGCACCCGACTGAGGCTGATCCGGTCGGATCAAAGCAGTTTCTATCTGACCAACAGCAGCTTCACGCAGGTCTACTGCACAGGTAACACCCACCTGGTGCCCCGCCCCCCCGGGGGCTGACCCCAGCCTGACCCTGTCTCCTCATTGGCTGTTGGCAGGACTGGACCAGCACTCCCGGATGAGCTACCGGAAGCTGCCGCGGGTCCGGCTCTTCCTGCAGTGGCTCCGGAGCCAGGATGACGGACAGGTGCTGAGCAGGGCTCTGATTGGAGGCTTCTTCATCCACCCGCCCCCTCCCGTCTCCCTGGAAACCTTCATGAAGGAAAGGAAAGGTCAGCTGACCTCACTTCCTGTTGGATGAGGTTCAGGATCTGTCCTGGATCGGTTAGGATGTGGTGTTCAGGTGTGAAAGGGTTCAAGTCTTGACTGATGACAAAACAGGTTTTATTTTGAAAAGATGCAGATTTCTGTCTGAGTAGGAGCTTCCTGTTTATCTCCAAACAGGTGAGCTGGGTTTCCTGCGAGGGGCGGAGCTTCAGAGGGAGCTGCAGAGTCTCCGTTTCCGGGAGCGCCGCTCCTTCTTTGTCCAGGCAACTGTTACCATGGTGACCTACAGCCTCAGAGGGGCGGTGAGGACCAGCACACATGGAAACCATGACAACCACACAGCTGCTCTGAGCTCCATAGAGGCGTTTCTGAGCATGCTCAGTGGGACCCCTCACCTGCTGTTGTGAAATCTGACGTTGGTGTTTCCATAGAGAAACTGCAGATGATGTCACAGCAGTTTGGTTTTCCTTTTTACATTCTGCAGAAAGTCTGAGCTAGAAGTTAGAAAGCATAAGAAATGATGATTTCTGTGACTGGAGTCTGAAATGAAGGAGGAACCTGAAGATCAGAGTCTGCAGCGGTTCCAGCGGTTCCAGTGGTTCCAGCGGTTCCAGCGGTTCCAGCGGTTCCAGCGGTTCCAGTGGTTCCAGCGGTTCCAGTGGTTCCAGCGGTTCCAGCGGTTCCAGTGGTTCCAGCGGTTCCAGCGGTTCCAGTGGTTCCAGCGGTTCCTCCTGAACATCTGCTGCAGAGGTTTTTGTCTGGAAAACCTTTGGACCGCGGTGGGGAGGCGGTTCCCGCCATCCAGACCTGTCTAGTTTGGCTGAAGCGGTTCAGACGCTCAGCATGAAGCTTCCTCTGATCCACAGACCGCTCTGTGCTCCTGGGTTGCTGGTTCAGATCCCCGCTGTCCTCAGGGAACGCCGTCTTCCTCATGCGGGACCGTCAGTCACATGATCCCTCCATCACTTTCTCTCTGTTATGGTCACGCGGTTATGTTTCATCCGGGGGGGTCAGGGTTTTCCCCACGGAAACTGCAACCCATGAGCAAGCAGAGGCAGACCCTCAACCCTCCATTCAGGGTCCACCTGGTTTCACCTCAGGAGGTCCTCAGGGAGTCATCTGAGGTTTTAGTCATGTGACGGATCATGTGACCATGTGACCACCAGTCCTCCTCCCTGTCTCCTTCAGGAGGACCGCTGTATGTTCTGGATCGAAAGATCTCCCTCCTCCTCTTCGTCTCCTCAGCTCCCCCTCCCCTCCTCCCCCCTCCTCTATCTCTCCCCCACCCCCCCTTCCGTCAGCCGCTCCCCCTCCTCCCCCTCTTCGTCTGCTCCCTCCTCAGTGGTCGGTCTCTCCACGCCTCATCGGAACGGCGGTTCACGGTGAGTTTGGCGTTACGCTGGCCCCTGTGGGCGGGGCCTGTGAGCTGACGGCGTCTGCTCCTCCCAACAGGAAGTGGAGTAAGAGGAAGCTGATGCTGGCAGAGACGCCCAAGAAAAGGTTGGTTCTTTGTGAGGCTTGGTGGTTCTGGCATGTTCTGAAAGCTGCAGGTTCTGTGTCTGCAGGCTCCCGTGGGCCACTCCAGAACCAGAACACAACAAGACGGGTAAGGGACCCTCAACGCTGGACCAAACTCCCAGCATGCTTTGCTGCAGTCCTCACAGTGTGGCCTCCTCCTGCAGTGATCCTGTTCCAGGCGTCCATGGAGTTCCTGGAAAACCCTGAAGAGGAAGAGGAGCAGCAGGAGGAAGACGCCTCCTCTTTCACCACCGCCCCCCTCCCTCCTGCATTTCAGCCTGTCGCCATGGAGACACTACCCATGCGATTTGACCACGCCCACAGGGAGGAGCAGGCAGCTGTAGTCACCATGGAGGGCGGGGCTCCAGCCAGAGCGTTTAACTCCGCCCCCGAGGACTACTACACGCTCAAACTCAGAGGTTGTCAGGTTTTCTCAGTATGGAAGCCCAGAAGGGTCAAAACCAGCAAATGTGTCTGTGATGAACCTCAATAATCTGCTGCAAAAACAGTTTTCAGCACTTTTAGCAAAAATGTGTTTTTTCTGACGGCCAAGCGTCTGACAGACCTGAGCGGACTGCCGTGATGTTTGAATCCGGGTCAGGAACCAGAACCGGTTCAGTGCAGCTCAGATCTGACATGTTTTACAGTCTGACAGGAGGTTCTGTTTTTCCCTTTCTGTTCTGAACTGAACAGAAACTAGGACTGGAGGTTCTGACTGCATGCAGGTCCCACTGGACCTGGGTTGTTCTGGACTGGAGGTTCTGACTGTATGCAGGTCCGATTGGACCTGGATTGTTCTGTACTGGAGGTTTCTAGGTTCTGGACCGTAAACCGGACCGGGCTTCGCGTCATGTTTAGACGTTTTTGCCTGTCTCAGGACATTTAGTGTCAGTGGTTCTGGTTGAACGTGGAGGATTTGGACCAGACTCCTGGACCTGAACAGTTCTTCTAGAAACCGGGTCTTCCTTCTGTCCCCCTGATTCTCTCCTCTCTGCCTCCTTAGTTCTGTCAGACGGCATCCAGGTTGACGCTGTCTTCCTTCCTCACTCCTCTTCCTCCTCGGTCTCCTCCCTCCGAGGTCACTCCAACACCTGGACCTCCATCTTGTCCCACGGAGCCTTCTCGTCCCACGGGCCCCCTCCATCACCGGGTCAGTACCCCCCTGGTGTCTGTTTGACCACTGAAGCATCCTCGTTGACTCGCTTCTGTTTCCTCTCAGCCGATCTCATCGCCACGGCAGACAGGTTGACCAATCAGAGGCTGGTTTGTGTCTTGGAGGCGTGTCATCTGGGCGGAGCCAGGATTGAGCTGGTTCTGACCCGAGCTTTCCACCTGACTGACTGAAAACATCCCACCAATAAATTCTCCATGTTTGTATGCTCCCCACTGATGTCTCCATGTTTGTAGTTCTTTCTGTGAGTGGACTACAAACGTCCTGCTGCAGGTGGGTTCTGTGGTTCTGGTTGTTCCATGCAGGAACCAGACTGTCATGGTTCAGGCTGAGAGCAGCTGGAGATCCTCCCTGAGCGTCTGACCCGGTTCTAAGCAGACGCTCTGGATGGTTCTGGAGGGAGTAGAACCTTCTGGTTTACAGCTGCAGGAGTTCCGGACCGTTCTCCGCTCCGGTTGGTGCAGCAGACGGATTCTAAACATCCCCATCAAACGTGGTTCAGATTCCCAAAACAAAGACTCTCAGAGGAAAAGTGAAAGCAGATCTTTAATCGTTGGACCAGCTAGAAAACAGGCTGATGAAGAGGAGCAGCCGGGCCGGAGACCCCGCGGCTCCTCAGCAGAGGTTTGGATCCTCTGAGGGAGGACGTCCTCGGAGGAGGCGCCGGCGCCGCTCAGCGGCTCTGACTGTGCCTCTGACAGATGAAGCGCAGCCGCGTGGAGCAGTGCAGGTCGTTCAGACGTCCGTCGTGGTGAAGATGAGCGCAGTCTTCGTCTCCAGAACCCAGACCGTGACCGGTCCAGCTGTCGGGCTGCCCCGGTTTCCACCGTCTGAAACCAAGAGACACGTTACCTGGTCCCATCAGAACCATGGTCCCATCAGAACCATGGTTGTGACTGAATCATGGTCCCATCAGAACCATGGTGGTTCTAACTGAATCATGGTCCCATCAGAACCATGGTTCTAGCCCATCAGAATCATGGTTCTAGCCCATCAGAACCATGGTTCTAACTGAATCATGGTCCAAGTAAAGCAGAGCAGAGAATCCAGGATCTTCAATCATCTGGTCAAACAGACTGGCTCAGAGGTGGACTTTGGTGGAGCCGTACCTTCATCAACTGAAGAACACAGTTCCTTCAAACCAGGTCTCAGGTTCAGAAAACCGGCAGCTTGGGCAGTAAGTTTACCTGCGGTTCATGACATAAGGGGTCTGGTTGACCCACTCCCACTTCCCCGTCCTTTCGTCAGTCAGGCCGATCCAGTAGAAGGTGCCAGCGGAGTGAGCGGTCACGAAGTCCTGGTTCAAAGACAGAATCTGGTTCACTAAGGCTTCTTTAGGAAGTCTGTTTCTATGCAGATGATGTGGTTTATCCCCCGTCCATCTGCAGTGAACTGAGCATGTGCAGAGCGTGCCTCTGTCTCACCCAGTCGCTGTCGGTCATGAGGATGACCAGGTGAGACTCTCGTGCGTTGCACCAGTCTCTGGCATCGTTCCAGGACAGCGGCGACTTGCTGAAGAAGTAACAGCTTGAGCCGGAGGTCTCCCATCCCAGAGGACAGCATCCGCTGGACACCGAACCTGAGACCGGGTCAGAGGAGAGTCTGAGCCGAGTTTGAACCGCCGGCCTAGGGCCCATCACAACCGGAGAGGCTGCACCACTTTCACAGGATTCACAGGATCTGAACCAGCAGTCTGTGTTCCTGAGTTTAGACTCTGTTCTGGACACCGAGGGGCGCGGTAATAATTCAAAGGGCAACACTTTAGCTTCATCTTCAGGGTTGAGAACCAAACTAACTGGAGCCAGGTCAGCTATTGCTCATATTTATGACTGGTTCTGTGTTTTTGTACAGTTATTGGTGTAAAACCCGTTCAGACGCCTGTGTTATGATGTTGGGCCACATGAATCAAATTGAATTGAATCCCCTTCAATGTGAAACGGTCTGACTCAGGCATGTCCAAAGTGCGGCGCATGACTCAAGTTTTGATATTTCAAAAATGGATTCAACACGGCTGGAGGCAGCATCAAAGCAGGCGTCCAGAAAGGCCGTTTCATGTTTCACCAGAGGGTGGCAGCAGTGCTGAGCGGTCTGCTGCGCGACAGCAGAGCGGCGGGAACGAAAACCAGATTTTTACGGGAAACGTGTTTCCACTCAGTTCAGAAAGTCTTAGTTTGAAACCCTGAGGCCTCCGTGTGTTTGTCGCTCTTTGGTTCCTACTAAGGTCACCGGATGCTCATGCTGTGAGACCCAGAAGAACCAGAACCTCAGCCTCCAGGTGCTGCTCTCTACACAGGGTTTGATGCTGGTTTATTGGTGCAGAGTTTGATCTCAGGACCTCATCAGTCTGAAGCCTTCTTCCTGGTTCAGGAACGAACTTCAGCAGATTCAACTTCCTGGAAGTTTCTTCTTAGTTAAACTCATTCTAAAAAGTTCACATTAGATGATCATAGTAGTATGTTTAGGGGCTGTCATCTGGACTTGGTTATAAAACAGAAGATGTTTCACCTTTGATCCAAGAGGCTTAGTCAGAGCTGGTATACATGTGCTCATGGGGAAGCGCATATATACCAGCTAATTCAGAATGGACAAAGCCTTTTGGATCAGAGGTGAAACGTCTTCTAACTCTAAAACCAAGTCCAGATGACATCTCCTAAACCTACTACAATGGAACCAACCTGGATGGATGAGAGTCTTCATAGACATATTTCACATTTGATGATGATACTTTTCAGCCATGGTGCAGCGGTAGAGTGGTCAACCTTCATCAAAACAGCACAAAATGGTTTCCTGCCTTACCCATCCATGTCTCAAAGTGTCCTTGAGCAAGACACAGACCCCACACTGCTCCTGGTGGATAAAGGATGGCGCTGGAGTACGGCAGTGACCAGAACATGCAAGACATGTTGGAGAGCCAGCAGATCATGTGACCCCAGTACCTGTTCATCTGTCCTTTTCTCTGGACCATCTGGACCATCTGGACCCTCATGGACCCTCATGGACCCTCATGGTATCTCATGAACCCTCATGGACCCTTATGGACCCTCATGGACCCTCATGGTCTCTCATGGACCCTCATGGACCCTTATGGACCCTCATGGACCCTCATGGTCTCTCATGGACCCTCATGGACCCTTATGGACCCTCATGGACCCTCATGGTCTCTCATGGTTCCTCATGGACCCTTATGGACCCTCATGGAACCTCATGGTCTCTGATGGTCCATCATGGACCCTTATGGACCCTCATGGACCCTTATGGACCCTCATGGTCCCTAACGGACCCTTATGGACCCTTATGGACCATCATGGACCCTTATGGACCCTCATGGTCCCTAATGGACCCTTATGGACCCTCATGGACCCTCATGGTCTCTCATGGACCCTTATGGACCCTCATGGTCCCTCATGGTCCCTCACTGACGCTTGTGCACCCTCATTGACCCTCATGGACCCTCATGGTCCCTAATGGACCCTTATGGACCCTCATGGTCCCTCATGGTCCCTAATGGACCCTTATGGACCCTCATGAACCCTAATCGACCCTCATGGTCCCTCATGGACCCTCACGGACCCTCATGGACCCTCATGGTCCCTCATGGTCCTTCATGGTCTCTCATTGACCCTCATAGACCCTCATGGTCTCTCATTGACCCTCATGAACCCTCATGGACCCTCATGGACTCTCATGGTCCCTCATGGTCCTTCATGGTCTCTCATTGACCCTCATAGACCCTCATGGTCTCTCATTGACCCTCATGAACCCTCATGGACCCTCATGGACTCTCATGGTCCCTCATGGTCTCTCATGGACCCTTATGAACCCTTATGGACCCTCATGGACTCTCATGGTCCCTCATGGTCTCTCATGGACCCTCATTAACCCTTATGGACCCTCATGGACCCTCATGGTCCCTCATGGTCTCTCATGGTCCCTCATGGTCCTTCATGGTCTCTCATTGACCCTCATAGACCCTCATGGTCTCTCATTGACCCTCATGAACCCTCATGGACCCTCATGGTCTCTCATTGACCCTCATGAACCCTCATGGACCCTCATGGACTCTCATGGTCCCTCATGGTCTCTCATGGACCCTTATGAACCCTTATGGACCCTCATGGACTCTCATGGTCCCTCATGGTCTCTCATGGACCCTCATTAACCCTTATGGACCCTCATGAACCCTTATGGACCCTCATGGACTCTCATGGTCCCTCATGGTCTCTCATAGACTCTCATGCTCCCTCATGCTCCCTCATGGTCCCTCATGGTCTCTCATGGGCCCTCATGAACCCTTACGGACCCTCGTGGACTCTCATGGTCCCTCATGGTCTCTCATGGACTCTCATGCTCCCTCATGGTCCCTCATGGTCTCTCATGGGCCCTCATGAACCCTTATGGACCCTCATGGACTCTCATGGTCCCTCATGGTCTCTCATGGACTCTCATGCTCCCTCATGGTCCCTCATGGTCTCTCATGGGCCCTCATGAACCCTTATGGACCCTCATGGACTCTCATGGTCCCTCATGGTCCCTCATGGTTCCTCATGGTCTCTCATGGACCCTCATGGTCCCTCATGGTCCCTCATGGTCCAATAATTTTATTGAGTTCATTCAACTTAAAAATAACAAGTAGTTGTCAGACAGTTATTTTACTTTCAATCAACTTAATTGAATTAAGTTGGTGTAACTTTGGGTGAAGCTGTCAATGTGTCATGATGTCATAACGTAAGGAAGCGCAAGGAATTGTGGGATACCATTTTCTTTGCCTATCTGGGCAGATTGGGGTTTAAGTGTGAGTTTTTGTCCGTGTGTTTTGTTGTCCAGCTGTTTTACTCTGTTTGAACTAGTGATATAAACTGTTATGTTTATTTCTTTCTGCTCCATGAGTTAGAGTTTGGTAGAGGATGATGACCCACCCCCTTGAGTGGAAAAACACTGTATGTCCCAATAATAAAGACTAAGGTCACGACATGTGAGTTCCTGCCTTGTAATGCGAGACATTGCTGAGTCATTCATGTATTTGATATGGAAATTACAAGACCCTTTGGTTGAAGAAAAATGTGTCAATGTAGCCCTCATGCTATCCTATGACCCCCCCCCTTCCATTGAGGTGTTCTCCTACCATGACAAAGGTGGATAAAGGTGGATAAAGGTGGAGAGGATTTCATGTAATCCATGGACACCAGTGAAGATCACAAATCATTGAAGAACAAAGGTTCAGAGCTCTGTCTAGTGGGTCTAGATGACCCCACTGTCTAGTGGGTCTAGATGACCCCACTGTCTAGTGGGTCTAGATGACCCCACTGTCTAGTGGGTCTAGATGACCCAATCCCAATGTTAACGTTAATTGAGTTGGATAGACTTAAAAAAGAAAGTTAAATAAACTTAATTCAATTACGTGTTACCGATTGAAGTGATTCATTTAAGTTGGTTCAACTTAACCAGAGACACCAGCCGAGGAGAGTTGTGTGTTTTACGTGATGTGTGCATTTGTGTACCGTTGTTGACAAAACGCTCAAAGGCACATTTGAGCTTGGTGACGGTTCTGGTGAGAGAATCCAGCGCCGAGAGCTGCCTCAGGGCCTCAGACACTGGGAAACAACAAAAAGTGACACACAACAAGTTACACACTACACTACACACACATTATAGACACAATGTTACAAACACACAACATTACACATACACTGTGTTTGTGTGTCTGTTGAGTGTTTGTGTGTCTGTTGTGTGCCACACCTGAAGCCAGCTGTTCCTTGTTGTTGTCCACAGCAAACTTCAGCCTCTGGACGTCCTTGGACGTGTCTGCAGGAAGAAAGTGAAGAAGGGGCGGAGCCACAAACACTTGCACAGGTGAGTTACCTGCTGCACCCTCAGACACCTGCACAGGTGAGTTACCTGCTGCAGCCTCAGACACCTGCACAGGTGAGTTACCTGCTGCAGCCTCAGACACCTGCACAGGTGAGTTACCTGCTGCAGCCTCAGACACCTGCACAGGTGAGTTACCTGCTGCAGCCTCAGACACCTGCACAGGTGAGTTACCTGCTGCAGCCTCAGACACCTGCACAGGTGAGTTACCTTTGCTCAGCTGCTGGGAGCCGCCATGAGACTCGGTCAGGTTGGAGACTCTTCTCTCGAGAGACCAGAGCTGGTTCAGCATCCTGGTGTCTGCAGACAGAAGTTCACAGACCTTCAGCTCTTCTAGACATAGTCACCTGCTCCTCCTCAGGAGGAGGTCTACATAGACATGGTCACCTGTTCCTCCTCAGAAGGAGGTCTACATAGACATGGTCACCTGTTCCTCCTCAGAAGGAGGTCTACATAGACATGGTCACCTGTTCCTCCTCAGAAGGAGGTCTACATAGACATGGTCACCTGTTCCTCCTCAGAAGGAGGTCCATACAGACATGGTCACCTGCTCCTCCTCAGGAGGAGGTCCACATAGACATGGTCACCTGCTCCTCAGGAGGAGGTCCACATAGACATGGTCACCTGCTCCTCAGGAGGAGGTCCATACAGACATGGTCACCTGCTCCTCCTTAGGAGGAGGTCCACATAGACATGGTCACCTGCTCCTCAGGAGGAGGTCCACATAGACATGGTCACCTGCTCCTCAGGAGGAGGTCCATACAGACATGGTCACCTGCTCCTCAGGAGGAGGTCCACATAGACATGGTCACCTGCTCCTCCTCAGAAGGAGGTCCACATAGACATGGTCACCTGCTCCTCCTCAGGGCCTGCTGTTACTCACTGGTGGCTCCGACGGCGATGACCAGGATCAGGAGGAAGGCCGCCGTCAGGGCGGGTCCCAGCCAGCGCCGGATCCTGGAGGTTCTGGAGAAGGTCATGGATGTGGGTTCTGGTGGACAAACAGGGCTGTGGTGGTCAGGTGGTGAATTTTCTGCAGCCACTGCAGCACAGACCATCCTGACCGTTATTCCAGAAGGAGCTGCTGTCGTCCTCCATGTTGTCTCTGTACTCTGTCGTCATGGTGACACGCCGGTCCTCAAAGAGCTCTCCTCGTCTTCGTCTCCGTCAGGATGAAGAATGCTGACAACAGTGGGACCGTCCCAAAATGGAGCTGCAGGTCAATGACCTCCAGACGCACTTTGAACTGGAGAGCACCGTGTGTGTGTGTTCCTATCTGTGGTCACGTGTGTTCAGCCTTAACTTCTGACTGTAGATGCAAAAGGTGGACGTGAGCAGAGAGCGGCTGCCCGGTGGTGCAGTGGTTGGCGCCATCACCTCACAGCGAGAACGTCCTGGTTCAAATCCCGGCGGTTCTTTCTGTGTGGAGTTTGTGTGTTGTGCTCAAGCACATATATGTTTTCTCCGGCTTCTCCAGAAACAAGCTTCATAGGTTAGTTAGTTACTGTCGTGTGCACGTGCACGTGCGTGTGAGACAGACCGGTCCAGGTTTAGCCCCGCCCTCGCCCAACCATAACCAGGAAGGACGACCCCGTAAGTCCAACAGCGATGTAGCGGGTCAGGAAGTTGACTGATGGAGCAGAGGTGCTCTGACCACACGTGATGATGGAGAACATGCATGATGGAGAACCCTGCAGAACATCTGTGCTGGACTCTGGAACAGAAACACGCGTCTCTCTGACAAACACACCAACGGCGTTTTGATCAGAACTTTTTATTCAATCTGTCATGGCTTCATCTTTAACACAGAGGAGAACCTCCAGCAGGTTCTAACAGGGTTCTGTCTGGTTCTGCTATAATGCTCTGCAGGAGGACCTGGGTCTGAACGGAACCGTCTCAGTGCTGGTGGGTTCTCACAGGATGCAGATGAACTTCTATGAAAATCGTTCTATTATTCTTTGGTTCTATCGTTCTTTGGTTTTCTCAGGTTCTTCTCGTTGGTCCATCTGGATCTTCCTCCTCGGTAAATTCAGACCCTTTCAAACTCTAGATTTCACGTAGAACTGTTTCAATCAGATTCTCCTACGTTCCGGTTGGTTCTCCTGCAGGAGCAGCTAAAGGACCGTCAGCTGGACTCTGTTTCTCTAATAACTGAAGACGTCTTTGTTTTTTCATTTAGGGTTTTGACCCGTTTTACTGTCAGAACTAGATTTTCCTTCAACATCAAAGCAGAACCTGACTAGAACCGGGTCAATGCCGGTCTGTGGCACAGAGAAGCTTTGCTGGTTTACTCTCAAGGGAAATGTTTTCCTGATCCGTTGATGCAGCTGGTCGTCCGCCTGGCGACTTTGGGGCGGCTTGTGGGCGGAGCCTGTGTCAGACGGGCCCCTGGTGTCTCTGGCAGATGAAGCGCATCTCTGAGTGGCAGTGCAGGTCGTTCAGCAGCCCGTTGGCGTACAGGTGAGCGCAGTCTTCACTCCCCAGCACCGGGACCACCCAGTTGTCGGGCTGGCCGGGTCTCCAGCGCCTGAACACAAAGCATCATCAGCTGTTACACCTGTGGTCCAGGTGAAGGGCCGACAGAACCCTGTGGCACCAGAACCGCGGACCCCTGTAGGGAACAGCTTGGTTCCGTCCACTTTGGGGTTTCTGAAGCGGACCGGTCTCCTGTGCTGAGGTCACCGGATGCTTTACAGCTGCCACAGCTTTCTGTGACCAGCAGAACCGGGCTATAATAGTCTGGACCCATCAGAGCCAGACCAGGTTAAACTGAACCGATTCCAGCCAGACTAATCTGGACTATAGTCAAAGATTAAAGTCCCCCTGGCTGCTACAGGCCCACAGGCCAAATCCAGGCCCTTAATGCCAAACGTTAAGCATGGAGGCCCTGGGGCCCATTTTTAGAATCTTTGGTTCGACTGGACCATGGATTTAAACCCACCACCTTTCAGTCTGAGAGCAGACGCTCTACCACTGAGCCACTGAGCTGGTGAGTCAGTTCTGTGGGATCCGCAATCCATCAGGTGTGATGGGTCAGTCAGAACCTGGATTTACCAGATCCAGGTAATCAGCAGTGAGATGAGTGGGTGGGTCCAGAGGACCGGGTTTGGGCCGGTTCTAAAGGTGGTTCTCCGAGCTGCAAACATGGAATCTAGTTGTTTGGGGTCATTGAAGTTCATTTTTAGTCCCAGTTCAGCTGAAATGATCCAGTCACTGATGCTCCTCCCACATTAGGATTCAGAGAGCTCCTGTCCAGGTGAGCCTTACCTGTGCTCTATTGTGTAGGGGGTGTGGTTCACCCACTCCCACTTCCCAGTCCTTTCATCAGACAAGCCCACCCAGTACCAATCAGGAATGGACTTTTTGGTCACAAAGTCCTGAAGAACACAAGAGAACCGAGACGTCACATCCTTCTGTGAGACCACCGATCCAAGCCCAGGAAACACCGGGACCCAACCACCGACTGATCTGAGAACTGGACTGAGTGGCCCCGCCCGCCTGCCATTCCAAACAGGAAGTACCCCAAAATCCCACAATCCTAAACAGCTGTCAATCATTCTATTGGTCAGAAGAACCGTTCTGGATCTGATATGAACATCTTCCTGACAGTCCTCTTTTTTTATGACGATTTTTCTGTAGTTATAGTTATAAACTGACAGCCTCAGTAAAAGTAGGCGGAGCCTGCTGGCCCCCACGTCCAACGTTCATAACAGGTTGAATGTAGCCCGCTCTCAGGGGTAGGGGTGTGGCCTTCCAGCAAGCTCCCTCCTGATTGGGAGTGGTTACCGTAGAAACAAAGACCAACTTGGACCAATCGCTGCTGACTGACGCCGTCCGGCTTCAAGATGGCGGTGTCCGTGTCATAGAAAGACTGAATGGACTTGGTTGGAGCCGGAATAAAAAATTTCTATAGATGACTCAGTCCAGTTCTCTGATACAGACGACGGTTCTGTCCACATTTGGTAGAGGATGGTTGTGTTGATGTCTGTAATGTTCCGTGGTGGATCCGGTTGACGGTCGGTGCCTCACCCACTCCTTGTCGGTCATGATGATGACCAGGTGGGCGTTCTGCTTCTCACACCAGACTTTGGACTCGTTCCAGTTCAGAGAGACGCGGCTGAAGAAGTAACAGCTGGAACCGAACTCAGTCCAGCCAAGAGAACAGCACCCGTCCTCTGCAGAACCTGAGCCACACGCACACACACAGGCAGAGTGAGGGCCAGTGTGCACGAGCGTGCACGTGGCTGACCCTGACAGCAGGACCGTACCATTATTGCTCAGCCTGTTGAGGGAGCATCTGAGTTCAGCCACGCTCCGGCTCAGGGAGTCCACCACCGACAGGTGCCTCAGCGCCTCAGACACTGCACACACAACGCACACTCTGACACAACATGCAACACACACACACACACGTCTACAACACACACACGTGCACACAGACCTGCAGTCAGCTGCTCCCCGTGGTTCTGCACGGAGAACTGCAGCCGATGAAGTTCCTTAATGGCCTCTGGAGGGAGAAACTGTTATCAGCAGAACTGACGTGTGTTTGTGTGTGTGTGTTTGTTCTCGTGTCATATACACATGTGTAATGTAACATATGTCACATACATGGGTAGTGTAACATGTGTCACATACATGAGTAGTGTAACATGTGTCACATACATGTGTAGTGTAACATGTGTCACATACATGTGTAGTGTAACATGTGTCACATGTCACATACATGAGTAGTGTAACATGTGTCACATACATGTGTAGTGTAACATGTGTCACATACATGTGTAGTGTAACATGTGTCACATACATGTGTAGTGTAACATGTGTCACATGTCACATACATGAGTAGTGTAATATGTGTCACATACATGTGTAGTGTAACATGTGTCACATGTCACATACATGTGTAGTGTAACATGTGTCACATGTCACATACATGTGTAGTGTAACATGTGTCACATACATGTGTAGTGTAACATGTGTCACATGTCACATACATGTGTAGTGTAACATGTGTCACATACATGTGTAGTGTAACATGTGTCACATGTCACATACATGTGTAGTGTAACATGTGTCACATACATGTGTAGTGTAACATGTGTCACATGTCACATACATGTGTAGTGTAACATGTGTCACATACATGTGTAGTGTAACATGTGTCACATGTCACATACATGTTAGGCAAATGTGTCACATGTCAATACATGTGTTGTAACATGTCACATACATGTGTAGTGTAACATGTGTCACATTCACATAGTGTAGTGTAACATGTGTCACATGTCACATACATGTGTAGTGTAACATGTGTCACATACATGTGTAGTGTAACATGTGTCACATGTCACATACATGTGTAGTGTAACATGTGTCACATACATGTGTAGTGTAACATGTGTCACATGTCACATACATGTGTAGTGTAACATGTGTCACATACATGTGTAGTGTAACATGTGTCACATGTCACATACATGTGTAGTGTAACATGTGTCACATGTCACATACATGTGTAGTGTAACATGTGTCACATACATGTGTAGTGTAACATGTGTCACATACATGTGTAGTGTAACATGTGTCACATGTCACATACATGTGTAGTGTAACATGTGTCACATATATGTGTAGTGTAACATGTGTCACATATATGTGTGGTGTAACATGTGTCCCGTGTTGCTGTTACCGTGAGCTTGCAGCAGAGAGTTGTTCAGTGATTGGACGCTGGCGGTCAGGTTGGAAACCCAGTTCTCTGTGGACGCCAGGCGGCCGGATGTCTTACTGTCTGATCACACAAACAAACACCAGGTGAGCTCTTCCTGACTGTTCAGGACTCCATGCAACGGTCACGTTTAGGGGGTGTAGAGTCTGCTCTTGTCAGGAATGTCCAACCCCAGCTCTGCTGCTTCTCATTGGTGGATCACACCTGATCCAGGTGCAGAGGTGTTTGAAAGACAAGCCGGCCCTCGAGGACTGGGATTGGATCCCTACGCACCCCAGAGCGGTAGATCCACCTGGGTCAGCTCAGAACCGGTCCTCCAAACCAGAATCCAGCAGACGTGCCGCCGTGGAGACCTGAGACCATCTGACCAACACCTGAAGAACTCTACTGAGAGCTTTGCTGTAGCTGGAGCTGATGCAGCGCTTTCCACACACTGGACTGTTGGATCCCCCCCCCCGCAGTGTGATGTCATTTCCTGTCCATGGTGTTGTGGAACACAGACAGGAACGTTCCTGCAGGAACATCTAACGCCCTGCTCTGAAGGGTTGAAGGTCTCCATGAACAGACGGTTCTGTTGGTTCATGAAGGATGAAGGTCGACCTTCTGAACTGAAGGAACCTGGTTCTGCAGCAGAACTGGGTTCTAGCTGGAGCTCTTCCACCAGAACCCCTGAAGTCTCAACAGAACAGTAACATTCGTGCACAGCGGGTGCACGTGGACTCACTGTGGACTGCGAGAACCACGACAAGAACCAGGAGGATGGCAGCCGTCAGAGCAGGAACCATCCAGAACCGGAGCCTGGACAGGCCTGGGCCCGGGGCAGGAGACGGAGTCTCTGACGGACAAGTTTAGAGTTTACAGCCAGACAAAGACAGGCGGGAGGACAAGCTCTGCCCAGGTACCTTTGAGCCAAAGCACGCTGGTGTCCATCTCATTCTCGAAGCGATAGTGGTCCTTGTCCTCCATCGGTCCCAAAAGCTGACTTCCCCTCAGGAGAAACCGTGGCGCTCCTCCTCAGCTCCCTCTGCGTCTGCAGAAACCCTCCAACGGTTTTCCGTCAGTCCGGGTTCGGACCATCGGTCTCCTCCCAGAACTAACTGTCCACTCAGCAATCTGGAAACATCTGCTGCAGATCAGTTCCCTTTTTCCTCTCAACCCTTCCTCTGGAGGGGGGCACTCCCATCCTCACTTCCTCAAACCAACCTGACCTGACCCAGAAGTTCCAGAACCACAGAGCTAGAATCCTGGCCCGGCAGGCCGAGAACTCCTGGCTGCAGCCTGCAGAATGAGGCGGAGCTTAACATTTCCAGAACCGGCGGTCTAGAACCCAAAAGAACTAAAACGTCTGATAAAGTTAAGCAGGCAAACACAGCAGGGATTTGAACCAAGACCCATCTCTGTGAGGTGAGAGTGCTGACCACTCCACCACCATGCCGGCCTCAGATGAGCTTCCAGAACACTCTGAAATACAGAGGTGCACAGACGCTGCTTTCCTTCACCCCCTGGTGGCGCTGTTGGGTGTTTGTGCAGCTTCAGGGGCAGCGTCTCTGTGCAGCGCGCCCCCTAGTGGCTGCCTGAGGAACTGATGGTTGAGTTGGTCTCCACCTCTGCGCCAATACAGGAATGCAGTTTGATGACATCACATCCTGTCAGGATGGAGGAAACTAACCACGGGTCACATGACCACGCCGCCGTAACCTTCAGCTTTCTGCCCGAACATCTGCTGATGGAGCTCCGGTCACAGCTGGATGATTGGCAGGTGTCATAGTCGCTCAAAGACTCCGCCCCCTGCTGGACGTCTGAACCGTCAAAAAACAAACTTTCAGGAGCGGAGCAGAAACCAGGAGAATCCGGATGGTCCATCTGGGTTCTGGTATTCACAGGTTAAAGGTGGATAGCAGGAGTTATGGTTCTGGTTCTGGTTCTGGTCCTGGAGATCTGCCACCTGCCTGAACCGCTGCTGCTGATCACCTGGACCAGGTGTAATCATTCAGTCAAATCATGTCATCTGGTTGAGCCAATCAGCAGCTTGCAGGGCTTGGAGATCTGGAGGACCAGGAATGTAAGGTTCTACCTCAGACCCTTCAGAACCGGGAAACTCTGAGACCGTCACTGAAAGATCCAGACCTGGAAGCAGCAGACTTCCAGTCCTGAAGGAAACAAACGACCATCAGGTGTTCAGAGAAGCAGCTTTAATGAACATGTGAGGTGATCAGGAGTGTCAGAGCAGGTACTTAAGCAAGAACACGAGCGGGAACCCGAGCGGGAACTCCTGCATCCATCACCTTAGAGAACCCGCAGTAGAACTGCAGATCTCTGTGGACCGCTCAGGACTTGGTCAGCTCTCAGACCTGTGACGGCAGGAAGACATCTGGTTTCATGCTAAAGAGGGATTGGCTGATCAGAGGGGGCGGGGACATGCAGTACTTGGTGTCACAGCTCCGTCAGGTCATCGTTGAAGTAGAGCAGGATGGCGGGGGTGTAGAGGTCTGGGTCCAGCCCGAGCTGCTCCAGGTCCTGGTCGTGGTCCGGGACGTGGTTGTCGCTCAGCGTCCTGCTCATGTCCAGGACCTCGCCGTCGTGTTTCCAGGTGTAGCTGCGAGCGTGGGAGTTGTAGCGCAGGTACCGCTGCAGGATCTCCTCCAGAGTCTCCTCGGAGCACACCTGATTGGACCAGAACCGGCCGTGAAGAGCCCAATCACTGAGCATCTTCTCTAAAGAGGGGACGCGTCTACCCAGAATCCCCCTGGTGAGGCCACCCACCTGCAGCGGCTGCTCCTGCAGCGTCAGGGTATTGACCACCCGGATCCGTCTGGTCTTGGCGGACAGAAGACCCACCTGGTAACGCTGATCTGCCCACCAGGGGGCACCGATGTCACTGTCCCAGTCCGAGCGCGGGCCTGCGGGTGGGACGTGCAGGAAGCGCCCCCTGGGAGTGTGGTACCTCACACAGTTGGTCACAGGGTCCACGAAGGTCTTTACCTGAGCACAGGTGAAACAGAGCCCATCAGGGGGTGGAGCTTCCAAGACTGAAAGCAGTGCTGAACCACTAAAGTTCTGGTTCTGATCCTCATTGGGTCCAGGTCTGACCTTCTGATGAAGAACATCAGAGGACGTTCTGGAGGTCATGTGATCAAACATCCCTCCTGAACCCCAAAGCTGCAGCTTCGTCCCAACAGCAGTCAGACTGAACCACAACACGGTCTGGAACCACGGAAACCGCTGCTGCTGTTCAACTACTTATTCAGGATGAGTAATTTCACTTCCACTTCCTAGAATTACAAGTTTATTCTAACTCAATGCTGCTTTGTTTCTTCCAACTGCTATATTTCTTGTTTTGGCTGCTGTGACAGCTGGATTTTCCTCCGAGGATCAAGACAGTATCTTTCAGTCATACGAAAACTCTTGCAGTAGAATACATTTATTTTCACATACTTAATTTACATCTTAGTTGGCATTCACAAACTTTGATTGGCATAAGGCTCCGTACAATTCCATGAGATAACTTCCATAAATTTTAGGGTAAAAACCCCCAAAACCAAAGATCATCAAGAAGAGAGAAGAAGAAAGAATGTAAATGTATAATCAGTGTGTCATAAGATGAGGTGTGTTTTGGCGGCATTCCATTTTCATTTCATTTCATTTCCAAGTAAGACTGCTATGTGTGACCCGGCACCTTTGACCGTTGGGCCGCCCCCATTCGAGTACAGCGCCTCGAAGGGGACACACTATCTAATGGATCTGCTATGTGTGACCCGGCACCTTTGACCGTTGGGCCGCCCCCATTCGAGTACAGCGCCTCGAAGGGGACACACTATCTAATGGATCTGCTATGTGTGACCCGGCACCTTTGACCGTTGGGCCGCCCCCATTCGAGTACAGCGCCTCGAAGGGGACACACTATCTAGTGGAACTGCTATGTGTGACCCGGCACCTTTGACCGTTGGGCCGCCCCCGTTCGAGTACAGCGCCTCGAAGGGGACACACTATCTAGTGGAACTGCTATGTGTGACCCGGCACCTTTGACCGTTGGGCCGCTCCCGTTCGTGAAACCACTAGGGGAACATACTATCTGCAAAGAGAGAGAGAGAGAGAGAGAGAGAGCCCAACAAAGAAAACGAAACAAAACAGGGAGCCAACATAAGAATCACTCATACCTAATTTTTTTAAGAACATAAATCCCCATCCGCAAAACGTTGTAAGGAACTATAATTTGAACCGCTAAGTACAACCCGTATGAAGACACTACCTACATCCATCCAAGCTCCCAAAGCATGCTGAACATGCTTAAGTACCATCCATTATTCGTAGCTTCCATCAAATACTAAGAACGAGCTTAGCGTTATTTCATTTGGTATGCTATTAAAGGCGCTTAATTAACATCCATTAATTCAAGCTTCCAACGACAGGACTACGAACGAGCTTAACTGCCATAATGTTTCCCCATTTGTCATACCATAATACGAGCTCAGAACATCCATTTATTCGAAGATTCCCATCTAAGTATCAAGAAAATCCTCACTGCCATTTGTCTGAAGCTTAATTGGCGTAATTGAGTTTAGAAACCAAATTTTTAGCTCCATCGCATACCAATAATACACTTTAGAACATCCTAAATTTTGAGGCTTCCACCTGGCAATATAATCCAAGAATTTACATTCATTCTACTGCCAACATGATGATTGATTTAAGTCAGAAGTGTCATGGGAACGTAGGGGAGGTCCACCGCCCCATCACTTTCAGTTCAGCAATAGGTACGTTGAGCAGTCATCGTGGCAACACCAGATCAAGGAATGCAGGGGTGTCATCATTCGCCAGAAATGGGGAAGCAGGCCAGAGAGCAGGGACTCGCAGGCTCAGGATGCGATGCATAGATAAAATACAAAACCAGTATTAGTCCCAGCAAAGAACATCTACATAAAACCTAGAAACTGATTAGTTTTTACACTGATTAAATTGAATGGAATAACAAGGTTAAATTTATTAGAAAGTTAAGGAAGTCCCATTGTGGCTTCATCGCACCATAGAAACCACCTGTATCACAAATTCCAGCAGTGAATTGATAGTGAAATACAGAACCTGCACAATATCTTAACACCAATTTTATATACACCAATTGTAAAGAAGCAACCTTTGACAGTTCCAGAGGGACGCACCTTCAGAAGGTCATCGAGAATTAGGCGATGGGATGGGTAACCAAGGGCCAAGGAGATTGTAGATGAGGAAGGTCCACGTCCCACGTAGCAATGGATTGCAGCTCGGCTGAAATTTGATTCTCATATTTGATATTAGTGGTTCTCAAATAGGTGGACAACAAAACACAGACTGCCGAAATTTTAGCCAAGGGCGGCTGGAGATCCATAAGGGATCGTAGGTTTTGATAGACTGAACCTTAGATTTTTAGAGGCGGAGCATAACAAGCCTCTACATGTAGATGCATCTAGCCAATTGTCATCTGCTTAAGCAGGGCAGATAGAAGACTGGCTTGCGGACACAAGAATTAACTCTTGAACTAAGCTTTAGAGCGTAAAGATGGAGTTTCTACGGTCAGGGTTAATTTGCTTATGGTGTTATTTAAATACTACCCAAGACAACCGATAAAACACATAAGACTATTATCTCACTCTTTAAAGAGCCTTAATATAAACTCCATGGCTAAATTCTCATAACCACACGATCTTTAAAACCATTAGAGCCGTGGATTCTGGCGGCCGGACGTACACAAACTGCTCTTATAAATCCTTCCCCCCAAAAACTAGAGGGCCCAGCCACAGAAGAACAAGCGGAGGGAGACTGAAGACACGACAGACATCATCATAACCAGACCTCTAAGCATGAGAAGGACAGGCTACAAAACGGAAGACGTGAATATCCAGAACAGGAACATGGGGCCCAGGATCAAACAACCTGGAACAAGAGCACAAGATGAATGGACGACCGTGGGACCAAAGTCAGAGCAGAACCAGGTGGGCCGATCATTGAACAAACGCCCACAAACAAAGAATGAAATAAAGTACACGCTGCACAAAAGTGAGAGATGGCATAAAGGGAGAGGCATGCACCAATGAACCATCCAGATCCAGAAGAAGAAAACAAATCCGGACGGGCAGGGGACCATACGGCGCAGACAACGCGGTAACCCAGATCAGAAAATGAAAGTAAGCCACAGAGATGCAAAAGACCAGGCATACAGAGGAACATTGACCACAGAGAAAACATCAAAACGCGCAAAACGAAGGGGAGCCCATAGCCTACCCAAGTCCAGTACAGGGCTTGTGATAATACAGTTGATAGCATGAGGACCGCCATGACAGCAGAAAGGTCAACCGATAAACAAATCGAGCGCCGACTGGATGCCGAGAGACTCCTCCGGGAGGCAAAGAGGCAGGACACTGAGAACATCAGTGATAACAGCCATCCCCAGCCACAAATCGCGTCCGGAGTAAAACGTGGAGAAGGCATGGGCAGCCGAAGTAAAAATAAACCAATCCGTAAGGCGCACGAGGAATCAGGCCACTGACGCCAAAAATAATGACGACAGGTGCCAACAGGACCGAAACAAGTTCCAACCATGAACACATCCAAGGGCCACCCACAGTGGCGGCCTATACTGTGAGCAGGCGGAGGTGACGAGCGAAGAACGCCGAATGAATCAAAACAAGCCACAGACGTTGCATAAAAGAGACAAATCAAAAGTAAAATTCCACAGAGGAGAGAGGGGTCCAACAAGAACAAACCAAACGCTGAGTAAACCACCAAATGCACAGCAGCCACGACAGAAACACAAAACAAAGAGCCACCAAAATAATAAAGCCAGCGTTGATCAAAGACAGGCAAAATTCACATTCGGCTCTTATCTAGGAGCCGTAGGAGCCGAGTCTTAGCCGGATGGCTAAGACAGAGAGACTCAGGAGGAGTTCCACCCCCATGCCATCAGGCTCTTAAACGTTAACTCTATGCGTGTACCTTAATTATTCAAGTCTTCAGTCCACATTCATGCACATTATTTTGCATTCCATACTTAATTCTACAATACACATACTGTACGTATTTCATCGGTACACAGTTTTACTTAATTATTAATATAATAATATAATAATAGTTTTCCCTAATTATTGCGCTGTCCACAGAGCGGACCTGGGTTACATTTCACTACTGGTTGGATTTGCTAAATACAACTTCGTATGCAACAAAAGAAAATCCTGAAATCTTGAAATCTTAAATAACATACAGCAACAGATAAAACGCCGAAAGCCACAACTAATTCAGCCAGCATGAGAAACCTGTCCAGACGAGGACCACCAGCCCTGAACCACAGGAAAGACCCCACAACCCCTGAAACAATAACAGGATGCAGAGCCACAAAACATGAAAACGAGTCAGGTAGACCACAATGTCAAAGAACATAAACTACAATACCCAGAGTCCTTAGGGGCGTGACGTCACATACAACCGGAACAAAATAAGGAAACAGAAACGCTGTAGAAAACACAACAGAAAAACACGGGAAAAGACCGCCTGGCCGCTCACCGCAATGATACAAACGGCCACAGCAGAGGAGAAAGCCTGAACGGCCCCCGATCTAACGCCGCTGCCAACCGAAACACCGCGAAACGCTCACCCGCCGCAGCGACGCGAACACGCCGGCGCCGCCACCCGGCCGATGAAACGCCGCGGAAGGAGAAACAAACGCGGCGAAATGAAAACCCCCCACATCAGAAAAAGTGGGATCACCATCCAAAAGAAGGGGGGAACACACCAAGATGCCAAAAAAAGGAGAGCAGCGGGCATGGAGCACCGGCAACGAAAGCAGCGCTGCGGTAAGAAAGAGAATGAACGCTGCACACCTGGACTTAAATAGGAGCTGAACAGGTGAGTTAATTAACTACCGCCCTAGGGGGGAAGAGACTGCCGAGTTCCGGTGCCTGAAATGCGAATACATTCGCTATTTTATCTTATCTTGTCTTAAATGAGGCAGAACTGAGTCCAGGTCCAGGTCCCCCTCCGACCAGGACCCAGAACCCTGAAGTCCTGCAGGGTGTGGGGTTCACTCACGTCTTTGGTTCTGGGGTCGAACCAGCAGCTGATGTCCGTTCCTGCAGACTCCAGGATGGGCAGCAGCAGAGGATCTCCTGCAGACAGAGATGAAGGCCGCCGTCACCATCATCATCATCATCATCATCATCATCATCATCACCACCATCATCATCCTGCAGTGGACGGCAGCTGCTCTTTGGTTCTCATTGTTGAGGTTCTGTTTGTGTCTTGTTTTTTTTTTTTTTTTCTAAGGAAGGAGATTCAGGGGGGGGGGGGGTGTTCCAGAGAGCAGGTTCTGCTAGCTCCCACGGTAAGTTTGAGGCTAAGGAAGTGGATAACCTCAGCTTTCAGTTCCAGAAACAGAGGTATGTTTCAGGGTATGTCCAGTTGCCATAGCAACTCATGCTCTGAACATAACCTGGTCTGGAGCAGGTTTAGTTGAAGGTTAGTTTGTTTTCAGAGAGGTGCAGCAGCATGGCGTGTCCATTTGAAGATGATTTAGTGGATGAAGAAGCTCAGATAATACTTTTTCCACCGTGAGAGGCTGATAAGACCATATATGGATGTTTAAAGAGAAACTTTTGACTTTGATCTAACTTCATTATTTGCTTCAGTTAAGAGAAATCATTTTTTAATTCAGTCAGTTTAAAAATAACACGTAGTTATCAGACAATTATTTTCCTTTTATTCAAATTAATTCAATAAGTAGGTGTAACTTTGGTGCTGCTGTTAGATCGGCACCGCAAGGGATTGTGGGATTCTACAAGTCCAGAACAGATTCCAAGCACTTCAAGATTTGGACACAGACGTCGGTGTGGACATGATCAACTCAACATATGACCACATCAAGACTGCTTATAACCAGCACAGCGAAAAAGAATGTCTTGGATTTAGAACCAAGAAAGAGTCCAAAGAATGGATTAAGCAGAAAACATGGAAGGCCATTGAAGATAGACGAAAACGTCAGAATCAGCTTCTGAACACCTGTTCAGAGAGACTCCAAACAAAACACAAGCAGCAGTACAGAGAAGCCAGCAAGACAGTAAAGAAGATGGTGTGCGCCCAACGCCGAGCATCTGAAGAGGTGGAAAGAGCTCCAACCTGAGGAGAACAAGGCCAGCTTAGTCAACAAGTGTGTGGAAAACACCACTCTACTGTCAGTTTACCAATTAAAGAAAAACAGGGCAAGCTTCTCACAACAGAAGCAGAACAAGATACCCGCTGGGCAGAACATTTTCAGGAAGTTTTGAACAGAGATCCACCACCAGAAGGAGCAGATATTCCAGAAGGAAAGACAGACCTAGACATCAACACAGACCCACCAACAAAGGAGGACATTGTTTCAGTTATCAAGTCTCTGAAAAGCAACAAAGCACCAGGTCACGACATGCAACACTTAGGAAGGAACAAGCCGGTTTTAGAAAAGGGAGAAGATGCACGGTGTTAGGGTTCTGTAATTCTCATTTACTTACACGCTGTTATCACCATGATGTGTTTGTCTCAGTTCTATCTCTCAGTAAGAAAACAATGACCTGAAAAGTTCTGATTCTACTAGAATATGATGTTCCTGTCCTGCTTCATTGAATGACCTACTTTCATGTCATCAACCACTGCCACCAATAAAACCAGACTGGATCCACTGAAGGCAGAACTCCTCTGTGACGGTTGGTGCTGTCACAGAGGAGTTCTCCTTCTGTAGAAGTCTAGCCAAAGTTCTCATCTCCTATGTGGTTCTTCTCTTTATGAAGGAAAGTCAGAACCCTGACACACGGAACAGATTGTTGCTCTGAGAACCATCATAGAACAGAGTGCTGAATGGCAGCAGCAGCTCTTCGTTAACTTATAGACTTTGAAACAGCTTTTGACAGTGTGCACAGAGACAGCTTGTGGTGAATCTGGAGGGCTTATGGAGTACCGACCCACATGATAAAACTGATCAGAAGCTTCTATAACAACTACAGATGCTGTGTGGGAGGAAGTGACATCTGGTTTGAAGTGAAAACTGGAGTCCGTCAAGGATGTGTGATGTCAGCTCTCCTCTTCAACATGGCGATAGGCTGGGTGATGAGGCGCACGACTGGAGCAGGACCAACTGGCATCAGATGGACATTTGTCTTCTCCACCCTCAAGGATCTCCACTTTGCTGAAGATCTCTCATATTCACCGACACATGCAGGACAAGACTGACCGGTTAAGCCGATTCAGATCCCAGGTTGGTGTCAAAATCAACCAAAGCAAGTCAGCGATTTTGACTTTGAATACTACGTCACAGCCCCCCATCAAGGTCAATGATCAGAATTTACCATTCACTGAAAGCTTTACTTACTTGGGTAGCATCATCACATCAGAAGGTGGAAGTAATAAGGACATACAGAACAGGATTAACAAAGCAAGGGTTGCTTTCATAAGCATGAACAATATCTGGAAGACATCACAGTGCAGTACCAAGACCCAACTGAAGCTCTACAGCAGCTGTTCTGTCAGTGTTACTGTGTGGAGCAGAGAATGACACGCCAAGACTGGACTAAACCTTCGAACTTCCACACCAAAAATTTAAGGAGGATATTAAGAATTTTCTGGCCCCAAAAGATCTCCAATGAAGTTCTATTCTTCCAGCAGCAATCAAGAAGACATGTCATCAATTATCCTCAAAAGACGCTGGACGTGGATTGGACATGTACTCAGGAGTGAAGACAACGCAATAATAAAGACAGCACTACATTGGACACCAGATGGAAAAAGAAAAAGAGGACGGCCGAAGATCACCTGGCGCCAAACAGTAGAAGCCAGGCTGAAAGAATTTGGACACACCTGGGGAACCATCATCACCCTGGCCCATGACCGTTAGTTGCTGCCCTAAGCGTCTCAAGGCGTGAAAGGCAGTAAGAAGAAGAAGAAGAATGAAAATAGAAATGAGATAGAAACTCGTGTGTTACTTTGTTCTTTGTCTCCAAGCAGAAACTCTGTCTTTTGCTGATGATGCAGTCGTGTTACTTTTTTGATGATCTTATAATCTTCATACGCCGTCATTTAAATCTCAGACTCCGTCTCACTGAAGTGTAGCGTCTCTTTTTTTCTCCACGCGTTTCCATGGTGACTCCAGAAATCGTTGATCCATTGATAATGTCTTTATGTACCTGCTGTGCACGTGCGTTAACCCAGGGTTACCAAGTGGAGGTAGTTACACTAACTCATATCTGGTCTTCTGGAACCAACATACCCAGAGTAAACAAGTTCAGGAGGATTTCAGCCAGAGTTCAGGCTTAAAGTCAGGGGAGTTTAAACATGCTTCCCAGAATACCCCCTGGAGGACAGTCATGGTTCTCTGCACCTCAAACACATTATCAGTAAATGACGTCATCAGTGAACCTGCTGATCAGGGTCCTGTCTGCAGGACCTTCAGGTTTGTGGGCTGGTCTTCAGTTTGTCTCTCTACTGAACGTTCATGATGATAAAGTGTGGCGTAAACAAACGTAAAGAAGTAAACGTCACCAAACCTCCTGTGGGTTTAGGCCCCGCCCTCCGCGGACGCTCACCTGCGTAGCGGGCCACCAGCGGGCTCAGGTCGCACACTCTGCCCAGGAACGACACCCACAGGTCGGCCGCGGTGTTGTGGGCCGCCACCTCCGCGGCGGTGAAGAAGCGCGGCCTCGTCATGGCGCGCACACGCACGGAGCTGCGGAACTGTGTGCGGGACGGGCGGGAGCACGGCGGCGCTGCGGACGCGTCACCATGGCAACAGAATCCCGGCTGACTCTCCATTTGTTACATCACGCCCACAATAACAATAAAAAAGGAGTCTAGTGCGCATGTCCGGTTTCCACTGAAGCTCTATTCATCACTTTGGAAAAACTTTATTGTTACAAACTAACGTGAACATTTCTGAGCCGCTTTGAAAAGTAGCACCGATCTTTGGTTCAGACATGTTTGTGGTTTAAAGCTGTCTGAGTCCATCTGGACCAGATCCGGGATCAGATTCTGGACCAGACTCAGCATCAACGGCTCTTTCTGTGGGGTGTCCGTGTCCCTCCCCCTCCGTGAACGTCACCCACGTGGCACAGCTTCAGATTTTCACGACCTTTCTTCGGTCAAAGGATTTTGGAATCTAAAAACGGGATTTAGTTTTTCCTTCCTCTAACCTCTGATTGGCTGAGCGAAACGCTTTAAAACCGCCGATTGGTCTATATTTCTGTCAATAACATCTCGGCGTTTGCTGATTGGTCAGACGCATTCGGGTGTTTTCGGAGCGGCTCGTGGCGTCGCGACCGATCCAAGTATCGCGATAAGAGCGGAGCTGAAGCTGCCGAGGAGCTGCGGATAAAGTAACGGGTTCGGCTGCGAACGGACGCGTTTTCCGGGTCAGAACAGCGAACATGTCCGCCTGCCGGAGGTTCTGCTTCCTGGTTCTGTTCGGACTCCTGAGCTCCGCGCGGGCCGACCAGCGGAAGCTCTCCCCAGGTAAGGCCGCCCCGCAGGGTCCTCTGCCCGGCCAGGACCTCCACGATGACCCGACGGAGCCCCGCGGCTCCGAGAGAGACACGGAGCTCCCACATCCGGGATCTTAGGGGAGTTCGGTTCGGAGTGGAGACGGTTGAGTCCAGACTGGGATCGGTCCGGAATCTGAGACTCTCGGAATCAAAAACTTGGATCAATTAAATAAAACGTTCAGTTTTCTGGAGATTCTAACCGATCCTCAGCATTAGGGATCCACCCGATTCTGTGACGTCACAGACCCAAACAGAACCGAGCCGAAATTAGGAAAAGTCGAAGCAAAATGAAGCTGCTTCCTATCTGCTTCCTCTCAGGAACCTTTGTTTTCCTTTCGTGTTTCCCGGTGTTTCCCCTTTTTCCTCTTTTATTAGATGGAATTTTTGTTTCCCATCCTCTTCCTCTACGTTTCAAGCTTCCTACATGTTTCTTGGAAGCTTCCTACACATTTCCTGGAAGCTTCCTACACGTTTCAAGCTTCCTCCAAGTGTCCTGTCAGTTTCTTCCCTGTTTCCAGGAAGTTCTCTCTGTGTTTCCAGAAAGTTCTCTCCTAGGTGTCCAGGAAGTTGTCTCCCTGTTTCCAGGAAGTTGTCTCCCTGTTTCCAGGAAGTTCTCTCCCTGTTTCCAGGAAGTTCTCTTCCTGTTTCCAGGAAGTTCTCTCCCTGTTTCCAGGAAGTTCTCTCCGTGTTTCCAGGACGTTGTCTCCGTGTTTCCTGAAGGTCTCCTGTCCGTTTTATCCTCTGGTGGTTTTCCTCACCGTTCTTTTCCGTTTTCTTGGGGGTTTGTTGTTCTGGGTTCCTGTCTGGGTCTCTCAGCTCCTCCTAAGGCTCCTAAGGAGCAGAAGGAGGCTTTTGCTCCTCCTCCTTTTGCTCCTCCTCCTCCTCCTCTGTTGCTCCCGCCGACCTTCCTCAGGAATGTGACCCTGGAGGTTTCAGGGTTGAACGCCAGGACTCGCGGTGGGTTTCAGTCGAGCTCAGGCTGATGATCCGGGTCCAGCAGAACCTGAAGCCGGCTGCATGTTCTCCAGAACCTTCTATGGGCCCGGTTCTGGTGGTTGATCTCTGATCGGTTGATCTTCTGCAGAGAACCTGCTGGTCATCACCGCAGCAACCGAGGAGACGGATGGCTTCAGGCGCTTCATGAGGACGGCCCGAGAGTTCAACTACACCGTCCAGGTAACGTGCACGCGCACATGCACGCCGGTGAGCGACGGAGCTCCGGGTCAGAAGTTCTGCTGAAGCTTGATGGCGGTTCTGTGCAGGTTCTGGGTCTGGGGGAGGACTGGCGCGGTGGAGACGTGGCTCGGACGGTGGGGGGCGGGCAGAAGGTCCGGTGGTTGAAGAAGGAGCTGCTCAAACACTCGGAGGAGGCGGAGCTTGTGATCATGTTCGTGGACAGGTAGCCCCCCCCCCGTCTGTTCTGGTTCTTTAGTGTTCTGTCTGCTAAGCCGGACTAGCACCCCTGAGGGGGCGGGGCCGCCGCCGTCAGGGGTCCGGGTGGCTCTGACGCGGTCAGACCCAAACAGGAAGTGTGTCTCTGCAGCTACGACGTGGTCCTCGCCGCCGGCCCGGGGGAGCTGCTCGCCAAGTTCTCCCGTCTGGGTCACAGGGTGGTGTTCTCCGCCGAGGGCTTCTGCTGGCCCGACCAGCGCCTGGCCCCCAAGTACCCCCAGGTGCACTCTGGGAAGCGTTTCCTGAACTCTGGAGGTGAGGGGCGTGTCTGTGGGTGGGGGAGGGGTGGCTGCAGGCGCTGACGGCGGCGTGGTGTCCTCAGGGTTCGTGGGCTTCGCGGCGGACCTCAGCGCCATCGTCCAGCAGTGGACGCTCAAAGACGACGACGACGACCAGCTGTTCTACACCAGGATCTACCTGGACCGGAACCAGAGGGTAACCCCACCCCCCACCTCCACGGGCCCCGCCCACCCCACCTCGCATCGCTCACCCCTCTTTTCTTCTCAGAACAAGTTCAACATCACTCTGGACCACCGATCCCAGATCTTCCAGAACCTGAACGGAGCCATCGGTGAGAGGGGGGAGGGGCCAACCGTTTCAGAATTAAGCTAACGATCCT
Source organism: Oryzias curvinotus (assembly GCA_023969325.1). Lineage (NCBI taxonomy): Eukaryota > Metazoa > Chordata > Actinopteri > Beloniformes > Adrianichthyidae > Oryzias > Oryzias curvinotus. The sequence continues at coordinate 25,932,152 of CM043718.1, forward strand.
GACGGGACGTCGTCCAGGCAACCGTCCTTAGAGCTGACGGAAACACTTTCACAATAAAAGCCATTCCACCTGAAGGAAACGAGTGTAGATGAAACTTTATTTTGAAAAACCAAGCAGAACTGCTTCCTCTGAAACTGAATGACCTGCTGGAATGTGACGGCGAGGTAGACGGCGGCAGGCTGAAGAAGCAGCATGTCAGGAGCGCTGACCTTTAACATGGCGCCCTCTGCTCCTCAGACGAGGTGGTCCTGAAGTTCGAGAAGGGGCGGGCCCGAGTGAGGAACGTGGCCTACGACACGCTGCCTGTGGTCATCCACGGGAACGGACCCACCAAGGTAGAACCGGGCCCGGATGGGCGTGGTTTTTCTGGATGATGGTTTCCGTGGTGATGAGCCGGTCATGTGATCACAGCTGCAGCTGAACTACCTGGGAAACTACGTCCCCACGGCGTGGACCTACGAGAACGGCTGCGGCGTCTGCGACATCGACCTGCGCCTCTTTGACGACACACCTGTACGTACCGCCCTGATGATGTCACAGCGGCGGGGGCGGAGCAGAAACCTTGTGTGTTGTTGTGTTCAGGACGAGCAGATGCCGCTGGTCTTCCTCGCCGTCTTCATTGAACACCCCACCCCCTTCATGGAGGAGTTCCTGGAGCGTCTGACCACTCTGAACTACCCCCACAGCAGGCTCCGCCTCTTCATCCACAACAACGTAAGCACACACACACCTGAGGTCAACCCCCCCCCACACACACACACTGGGTTCTGACGGTTCTGCTGGTTCTGCAGGTGGTTTACCACGAGCAGCACATCCAGAGCTTCTGGCTGCGCCACAAGACTCTGTTCCCAAACGCCATGCTGGTCGGACCCGAGGAGAACCTGGAGGAGAACCAGGCCAGAACCATGGCCATGTGAGTCCAGAACCACTGTGTCCACGCAGAACCTGCAGGGTGCTGGAGAACCTCAAATTCACCCCCCCCCCATAGAGATGTGTGTGTGACTGTGTGTGTGTGTGTGTGATTATTATTGTGTGTGTGTATTATTGTGTGTTTGTAACTGTGTAATTGTACCAATGATACACAATTGTTTGTGTATCATTGTGTGTGTACCATTGTGTGTACCACTGTGTGTGTATCATTGTGTGTGTACCACTGTGTGTGTACCACTGTGTGTGTACCACTGTGTGTGTACCAATGTGTGCGTATCATTGTGCGTATCATTGTGTGTATCATTGTGTGTCCTCAGTGAGGCCTGCATTCAGGACCTGGACTGTGAGTTCTTCTTCAGTCTGGACTCTGACGTGGCTCTGACCAACCCGGACACTCTGAGGATCCTCATGGAGGAGAACAAGTACGTCCTGCTGCTGCTGTTCTGCTGCTGCTGCTGCTGCTGCGTGTGGATAATGCTGCTGACGTTGTCATGGTAACTGCAGGTCGGTTATCGCGCCCATGCTGTCCAAACACGGGAAGCTGTGGAGCAACTTCTGGGGCGCTCTGAGTCCTGAAGGGTTCTACTCCAGGTCTGAGGATTACATCGAGATCGTGCAGGCCAAGAGGATGTAAGACACACACACATGAACACATGCACAGGCATACACACATGCACATGAACACACATGCACATGAACACATGCACAGGCATACACACATGCACATGAACACACATGCACATGAACACATGCACAGGCATACACACATGCACATGAACACACATGCACATGAACACATGCACAGGCATACACACATGCACATGAACACACATGCACACATGCACATGCAGACACACACACATGCACACACGCACACATATACACACACTAATGCACATGCACACCCATGCATATGCACACACGCTCATATGCACGCACACATGCACTCATCGACATGCACACATGTTCACATCCACATGCACACGCGCACATGCACACATGCTCACATCCACATGCACACATGCACACAAACACACACACATGCACACACACACAGTCTCTGCTCTGTGTGTGTAACTCACCTGTGTGTGTGCAGTGGGCTGTGGAACGTGCCGTACATCTCACAGGTGTACCTGGTGAAAGGCAGCGTGCTGAGGTTCAAACTGTCTCACCTGAACCTGTTTGTGGAGGAGGGGATGGATCCGGACATGGCGTTCTGCAAGAATGTCCGCGACCAGGTGACACCTGCTGCTGCTGCACACCTGCTGCTGCTGCACACCTGCTGCTGCTGCACACCTGCTGCTGCTGCTGCTGCACACCTGCTGCTGCTGCATGAGTGAATTGGTCTGCTTTTGAATGGTTGAGGCCATTCAGGTTCAGTGCAGAGAACACATCAGCGTAGAGAACAGGACAGTCTGGAGATCAGAGTCTGGAACCAGAGTGTTCATCCTCAGTCCACCACCGGTGGGTTTGTTGAGATCCGGGTCACGGCACCAAGATGTCAGGGTTCTGACTGTTTCCTTAATGAAGAGAAGAACCACACAGGAGATGAGAACTTTGGCTAGACTTTTTCAGAAGGAGAACTCGTCTGTGACAGCACCAACTGTCACAGAGGAGTTCTGCCTTCAGTGGATCCAGTCTGGTTTTATTGGTGGCAGAGGTTCATAACATGAATGTAGGTCATTCAGTCAAGCAGGACAGGAACATCATATTCTAGTAGAATCAGAACTTTTCAGGTCATTGTTTTCTTACTGAAAGATAGAACTGAGACAAACACATCATGGTGATAACAGCATGTAAGTAAATGATAATTACATAACCCTAACACCAGGTTCCAGAGTTGTAACCTATAGAGAGAGGAACCGTAGGAACCGTAGGAACCGTGAGCAGATCCTCAGCAGGAGAACAGGAGGTTCTAACAGCCGTGTGTTTGCAGGGCGTCTTCATGTTCGTGTCCAACCGTGATGAGTTTGGCCGTCTGGTGGCGTCCTCCAACTTCAACACGTCCAGACTGCACCCAGACATGTGGCAGATCTTTGACAACCCGCTGGTCGGTACACACGTGCACACACACACACACACACACGTGCGTGTTCTGTGAAGGAGCCTCATGCTGAGCGTGTCTGCAGGACTGGAGGGAGAAGTACATCCATGAGAACTACTCTAGGATCTTTGAGGACCAGGACGGCTTTGTGGAGCAGGTAGCAGAGGCTCAGCTCGCACACCAACACACAAAGCTAGTTGTGCGTTTGTGTTGACCTGCTGGGTGTGTTGTGCAGCCCTGTCCAGACGTTTACTGGTTCCCAGCTTTCTCTGAGAAAATGTGTGACCAGCTGGTGGAGACCATGGAGGACTACGGCGTGTGGTCTGGAGGATCCCACAAGGTGAGAATCCGTACGCGGGTGAGTGGCGTTCAAGTACGGCAAGCAAAAGGGACCATAACTCGCCAGAAACATACGTCACGCAGAAGCAGTCTGTGAGCCATGAACACCACAGTTTGACCTGCATTATTTATTTATTTATTTATTTCAATGTGTTTTTATTGTAAACAAAAGGAGAATTGTTACACACATGAAACACAATGAAACAAAGATATAGTTTCAGATTGTAATACAACTTGGCCAGTTTTTTATTTTTTTCAAACAGACCACTCCCGTCTCCCCACCCCGAAAAAAAAAAAAGTGAAAATAAATAAATGAGTAAATCTGAAAAAATAAAATAAAATAAAAAGAAAGAAAAAGGAGCCCTCAAACCCCCCCTCTCCAGAGTTTGCAAGTATATGATAGATATTGTCCAATATGACAGAAGCATCTCTATGTGATCAACTCAATGACCAAATCCATCAGCCTAGTGTCAACATACAAATGAGAGAAATATAGTAACACATGTAGCTGATGGGATATTTATACATAAGAAAAAGAATAATAATACTACTAACACTGCTGATAATAATTAAAGAATAGTTGGAATATTATAAACTATAAACTGCTGAGATGTGATGGTAGAATTTAAGGAGGCCTTCGATCCCTGAACTGAATATTTTATTTTTTCAAGTTGTAGTATTTGCATAAGATCCATCATCCACTGGGACACCCTAGGGGGTCCTTAGATTTCCAGTGCAGTAATATACGGCGCTTTGCTATTAGAGTAGCAAAAGCAAGAATGTCTTTTGTGTCTTTTTCTGAATGTATCTGGGTTTTGGTGTGGAACCCCAAATATGACTGCCTCTGCACTAGGCTGGAGAGTGATATCTAGAGCATCTGATAAAGTTTTAAAAATTGTAGACCAGTAATTCACCAGAGCAGAGCATGACCAGAACATGTGGGTTAGATTGGCTGGACTATTTTGACATCTGTCACAATTTGCACTCAGATGAGGATAAATTCTTGACAGTCTTGCTTTTAGAGAAGTGAGCCCTATGTAGAATTTTAAACTGAATTATATTTAACTTGGCGCAGGAGGTACTGTGGTTAACTCTCTGTAAGGCCCCTTTCCATACATTATCATCCATAACTCGCCCAAGCTCTTCCTCCCAGCTACCTCTTATTTTCAGAAGAGCTACACTGTCATGAAGTGATCTGCAGCCTTTGATTTTGGAAATCAATCTTTTTGAATTAGGTGGCAACTCAAACACCTCATCTAACACAGAGACTGGGGGTATTTTAGGGAAGTTAGGCTCATGCTGCTGAAGGAAGTGACGCACTTGAAGGTACCGAAAAAAGTGAGATTTAGGCAGATTAAATTTGGAAGCAAGATCATTAAAGTTTGCAAATATACCGTTTAGGTACATGTCCTTAAAGTTGATAATACCTTTCTCTTCCCAAATTGTGAATGTGAAGTCTGTCTGACCAGGAGAAATAGGTGATTTTTGCGTGTAGGACTAGTGGTAAGCACTTGAGTGAGTCCGTACGTCTGTCTGAATTGAAATATAATTTTAAAGGTATTTGTAACGATTGGATTGTGTGTAATATAGTGTGAAATGACACAGGGAAGACTAGATCCAGTTAGGGCTGTCAGAGTTGATGTTTTACAGGAGGAGGCTTCGAGTCGACACCAGTTAATATCAGAAGCCTGGAGCCAATGCATCATTTTTTGAATATTAGAGGCCCAGTAGTAGTGGCACAGGTTTGGTAGGCCTAAGCCACCTTGATGTTTAGGTCTTGTAATAATTTTTAAACAGACTCTTGGGTTCTTGCCGCTCCAGATGAATGAAGAAAAGCTTTTGTCGACTGATTTGAAGAAAGATTTAGGGATGTAGATAAATGTTATTTTAATGACTGGAAACCATTCATTGATTTATTAATGAATTGTTCCACTCCAATTATAATTTCAACTGCTGTGGTGTGCTGGTTGAACAAAAAAAGAACCCATGCTACTCCCACAACATCGTTCATACCTTCCATAATGTAGCAAAGAGCCTGTAAAAAAGGTTAGCAGTAACTCCTCCCACATGCAACACTGAATTTGGCTCATGGTTCATAAACACACCCCTCTGGACACACAAACAGAAGCGAGTTTACCGTGCGGCCAGAACACAAGTGTCAGGAAGAACATTGTATGATGTGGCATGACATGCTTGTGCTATTGTTAGATTATACTGGCTTTCACATACTCACCTTGTAGAAGACATTGGATCGTCCCACAGCTCCGGTCTTGCCAATGTGGTTCATAAAGCACAAGTTTCCCTCAGTGGAGCCATAAATTTCACACAACTTAATGTTTCCAAAGCGAAGTAGAAACTCTCGCCATACATCTTGTCGCAGCCCATTCCCGACTCCCATTCTGACTTTATGAACTTGATCCATTTCTGTCTGATGGAGAGATAAAGTTTCAGATAATGTCATATTATTGTAAAACAAATATAAATGTCTCAATAATGCATAAATGCTTGGAAATAAAGAAACCATGTGACTAGGACAAAACTATGCAGTCACCTCTTATAGAGAAGTTTGTTCTTATTTTCTATTTTGTTAACAAAATGTAAAGACCAACCAAACTACAATTCTCAAACAGGTACATGCTTGACACATTCCTTTTTATTCAATTTTCAATGGAAAAAACTAAAATAGATTTTACATTCCATTCAATTTAGCCATTACAATAATTGCATCACTGACCACTGTTTTAGAAACACCTTGCTAGTACTGGGTTGGACCCCTTTTGTCTTCAGAACCGCCTTAATCCTTGGTGCATAGATCCAACACGGTTCTGGAAACATTCCTCAGAGACTTTGGTCCACGTTGACATGACAGCATCACACAGTTGCTGTAGATTTGTCTGCTGAACATCCATGATGCTGGTCTCCCGTTCCACCACAGCCCTAAGGTTCTCTACTGGGTTCTGGTGACTGTGGAGGCCGTTTGAGTCCAGAGAACTCATTGTCATGTTCTAGAAACTAGACTGAGATGACTGAGACATTTGTGTAGTGGCTGACTAAAATGTGTTAAAGAACTTCTAAAAAGATGTTCCCGCTCACAGAAGGACTGCAGTAATGAAGATTCCTGTTTCTCTGCACAGTGACTGATTAAAGTTCTGTTCTGCTCAGAGCTTTTGTTTTCCTGGGGACAGACTGTTCTACCCTCAAACCCAAATGACACAACCCAAACAAAGAGGACCTCGAACCTCCCGCATCAGCCTGACCGGCACCCTGTGCCAATGTGACCACCGTGATGACCAGCACAAAGCCACTGCTTGTCTGTGAACAAAGCAGCTACATGACGGAGGAAGAGCAGTGAATGAAAAGTTGGCCACAGGTCTAACCCTGATTCACTGGCGTGTCCCTCATCAACTTCCAACATTGGTTCATTATTTCTGAAGCTGGAATTCTCAACAACATGACACGAAATAACATCTTCTCACACAGCATAAAAGAAATAATACAAAAACAAAAGAACATTTCAGAAACATTGTATAGTATAAAAACTGACCCACTTGATTTTTGAGGATTTTATGCCTCAATTTTTTTCAAACAGTGAAAATGAAAATATGGATATTTTCCAAAGCTCTTGATCTGAAATAAACCCTTCATTTAGGTTTAAATGTAAGTGATAAAAGAATACCTTAGGTTGGTTGCAGAGATATCTGCAAACTTCACCAATATACTGGAATATTGTTACTCCGTGATTTCTGCAGTCAGGCCAAAACTGGGATGCTGAGAACTTTTTCTTTAACACACAAGTTGCCCCTGTGATGAAACAGAAACGTTTATTACGGAATCAACTAAAAAAAAAAAAAATGTTTACAACAAATGTGTTTCTAATGCAAAAATATAGACCAGACTTTATTTCTTGTTCAGGTAACTCATGACAGATGAACATCGTTGTATTAGTTCTTGTCCCTTTAAACAGGTTCAAAGATGTCCTCTTTCTTGTCTTTTACAGTAATCAGACACAATAACACACTTTTCTCAGACAGACTTGCACACTTTTCTCTCGTTTCTCTCTTGTTGTCTCCAGCACGTCAGAGTCTAGCAAACAAGAAGTAGTTGTGAATTTGGTGAGCTGAAGGATTGTGTACAGGAGAAACGACACAGAGGTGTTTGACTGACAGCTAATCAGGATGCAGAGAACAACGTGCTGTAAAAAAACATGCAAACTTGTCCTAGTAAAAAAAAGTAACGCTCCAAAAAGGGTCACTGCGTCATAGCGAGGGAACGACATACTGTAACGATCCAGCCTGTACGTCACTATAGCAGGAAAGGAGAGCCCATCTGCTTTAACCCTTGTGCTATCTTAGATGACCCCACCCTTCCATTGACGTGTTCTCCCTACCAGGACAAAGGTGGATAAAGGTGGGAAAATTTCATGTAATCCATTGAACCAGTGAAGATCACAAAAAATTGAAAAAAAAAAGGTTCAGAGCTCTGTCTAGTGGGTCTAGATGACCCAACTCCCAACAGTAAAGTGCCTAGGATAGCACAAGGGTTAAAGCAGCTTCATTGGAGAGCTGTCTGTCTGGCACGAGCCCGTACAGCCTCAGAGAGGAAGAGGCAGGCAGCAACCCCTCCAAGAGTCTGCTTTTCAGCTTCAAGCCCGATCAAACAGCCAAGCAGCATGGAGGTGACTTCTGCTTCCACCCCTCTCACTCATGGTTTTCACCCCAGATTCCCCACTTCCCATGAGTCTTAGGGGCCCCAGGTCGCTACAATACTTTTGTCAGTTGTTGTGTATTCTTCTACAATCTCACAGCCTGTGTTTATGGTCATGATGATTTGATTTACATTGAAAAAAGACTGCATCAATGGTAAGAATAAGGCATTTATATGATCAGCCTTTGAGTTTTTATTTGTATTTTATACCTGATTTTGTTTATTTGACATTGGTGAGACTGAAGGAGGGTTGTTATTTTGACATATTTTTGGTTCCAAATTAACGCTTTCTGAACAGAAGAACAAAGTGAATGTGTGAATCAGACCCTGCTGTTTCATAAAATTACACACCGAAGAGAGCTTTGATGAGAACATGAAAATGACATTAGAATTTAGGCCACATTGTAGAAGCAAGCAGCACGGATGTGATGCTAACATGCAGGTTGTTGAATTACCTTCCAAAGGAAATACAATGAAACACCAGAAAGAACGTGGTTATACGCACAGACTTTTTCAAATATGTGCGGCCAGCGCTGAACGTTTTTTCTTGGCCACACGGACCCAGAGGAAGGGTTAGGTTCAGGATTACGAGTTACGGTCGAGCTGCGTTCTAACCGAACACCATTTGCACGACAGAGGCGCTAGTTTCAATGTTAAGTCAAAGGCAGAGACGTGATCTCATTTGTGATTTGAGAGATGGGCATTTCGAAAAGGTCTGGCTGCAGCGGGATTTCAGCGTGATATGGTTCAGAGGCGGGTACACCTGGACCGCCTATCGCAGGGCCGATGAAGCGATCGCGGTCACTACGCCGGCTCCTGGGAGGCGAGCTGGCGGCCAGACTGAGACCCACTGAAGGATGGGGAGCCAGGCTGCTCGGACCTCCAGAACTTTAGGATGTTTTTCTTATTTTCATGGAGCCAATAATAAAAAACGTCCCCTGATTTTATTCTTATTTTTCTTTTTACCCTCTCTGGTAAAAGTAAGCCTTCAAACGCGGTCAGAGAGAAACCACAAATGTGGAGAACAGTTTCATTTGAAATACGTCCAGCCAACAACCAAATCCAGCCTTAAAATACGTGCTTGGAATGCAGCAACGTGCCATCTTCTCTTCTCTGGCTCCTGAGCTGATGTTCAGGCTGGACGGGGCAGATCAGGGAGCTTCTGCTATGCCCAGCTGGGCCATTGTGACATCTTTGCAACAGTTTGATTGACAGCTATTTAAAACAGAAATTCACAGAAATGCAAAAATGAAATGATTTTTTCTCACATTTGTTCCTTCTCTTAAGAGAAAAGTCAAAACTAAAAAAAAAAAAGATTTACATCGGAAAGTTATCTGTTTAAAGTGTCACAGGATGAAGTCAGAAGATAAAAGCATCACCCAAACCTACCAAGCTCAATGGTTCCTCCTATTCCCACCAATGATGCTGCGCTGTGGTAAAGAGGCAGAGTCGTGTAAATCACATCGGATTCAGTCGCTCCAAATGCCCAAAATCCCGATGCTGCCTTCAGGCTCTGCAGGTGAGTGATCACCGCCGCTTTAGGGAGCCCTGAAAAACCAATGTGAGAAGTGAATTTCTACTTAAACATCACATACATTTTGATTACTAACCATTTTTATTTTAACTATTGTTTTTCAACAATGTAATACATTGCAAAACCCACTACCGGCCTACCACTGCCCCACAGCCAGCTGAATTGTTCTAAGTTCTTTTTTTTTTTTAAATAAACATATGTTTATTAAAAAAAATTGTCACATAACAATAGACATTTAAACAACAGCTAAAAGGGAAAACAAACAAACAGACACACAAGAACAAGGGCAATGAGACGGTTAGTCCAAGGGAGAAAACTCAGGAGCAGGAAGAACGACCCAGATCCAACAGTCCACTCCAAAGGTTTTCATGCCAAACACCAAAACAGGAGCATAGAAACAAAGACGCTCTGACACAGAAACAAGAACAGACACCATCTAAATAGACACAAACATAACCAACATAATTTAGAACACAGGAAGGGGAGGCCCTCCAGGAGATCACAGTTGAGCCAAAGTTCCTCATGACAGGCAAGGAATAAGAGACCACAAAGGAAACTTCATATTCCACTGCAATTTGAGGAAATCCTTTCCAAGCAATAAGGGAAAAAAAGGGAAAGTGGCACAATTAAATCAGTTGTGGGCGGGTTGTAACTTTTTTATACTTGGTCAAATGACACAAAAAAGGCTGTTATTATGATGTTATCGCTTTCTTTTCCAGGTCCTCCATGAAAAAGCTGCACATTGTGGCTGATAGTGGGTCGCCCATGGGAAAGCCTTCCTTTTGTCTGTAAATTGTGTTGCGGAATTGGAAATACGTGGATGTAGTAATTAAATGGAGGAGTTGTGTAATGTCATTAACTGTGAGGTTTGTGCGTTTCCTTAGAGATTTGTCTGCTGTTAACTGTTCCTGCACTATTTGTAGTGTGGCTTCTACTGGAGTCCTGGTGAATAATGATATGACGTCATGCGAGATGAATATTTCGCTGGCTTCCATCTGTGTGTTTTTTGAGTTCTTCTGCCAGCTGTTTTGCATTTTCACAATGGTAGTCTGTGTTTCCTAGGAGGGGTTTTAAAATGTCTGCAATGAATTTGGATAGGTTGTATGTCACTGATCCCATGCTGTCTATTATGGGCCTCAGTGGTGCTCCAGGTTTGTGGATTTTTGGAGTGCCATAGATCCTGGGGATGATGCTGGCTGTTGGTATGAGGTGGTTGTAGGTTTGTTTGTCTATTTTCTTTTCCTCCTGTAACTGTCTCAGTATAGTCTTGAGTTTTTTCTTCTTTGCTTCTGTGGGGTCTCTTTTCAGGACCTCATAGGTGTTCCTCATATTGTTCTGTGTCCATGATGACTGTGGTTCTGCCTTTGTCTGCTGGTAATATTGTGATTTCTCTATTGTTTTTCAGATTGTGGATGGCTGCCATTTCTTTCATTCATTTCATTTTCTTTGGTTATGTTACTTGGTGGTAGTTTTGCGGTTTTGTGAATGCCTGCTATTTCATTGCGTAGTGCTGCCTTTTCTCCTGGGTCCTGTATTCTTTCACATACTAATTCGGTGGCTACGATGAACTCCTCATGCGGGACCTGTTTTGGGGTTATGGCGTAGTTTAATCCGTGTGATAGTACGCTGCGTTCAGCTTCGGATAGTGTGTGTTTTGATAGGTTGGAAATCCATTTAACATTTATGGTATTTTTTAGCCACATCATGGACTGGGAAAAGGACAAAGTCCTCCGCACGGAAGACAACAGACACCGCAGATGGATCATGGAGGCGGTGGAGATAAGAAAGCGAGCCCACACCTCCATGAACCGGGATGAGGGGGCTTTCCTGCTCTCTCACACCTGGAGCAACATCCTCCAGAAAAAGACGGACATCAAGGGGCGGAGTCACTTGTCAAAGTTTGACAGGTGACTCCGCCTCAGTCACAATCAGCTGTTTTTTAAAGACGTCACACACCACCATCTGATGACGACCCTGACGAAGGTGGAAGACATTCCGCCGAAACATGTCGGTACGTTTTACACAAAACAAACCCAGTGTCTGATAAAAAATAATTTAAGTGCTTAGTAGTATCACATGTTTTTGATCACATTTTCAAAAAGGTGCTTTAATTTAATAAAAAAAAAAAAAAAAAGTCTACTGGCCTGTTGTTCCGGAGGTAAAGATGTACATCGCTGGAGCTGTGATGGAGGTGGTTGCTCGCAGCTCTGCAGGTACTAGCTTGTCTGACCTAACATCAAGCTGCTCCAGCAAAGAGCCCACCTGTGGATATCTCACATGGCTCTTCATGGTCCACACCTGGATGTTCCTCTGTTGCAGATCAAGCAGGATGCTTTCCAGACACTCCAATAAATCTGGAAATTGAATAAGATTTCAGGAGGGAAAAACACTTTATATATATATATATATATATATATATAGGCCACATCCACTCAGCAGTCAGGCAGCTTCAGAACATGCAAAAGGAAACTCCGTGTCAGGTAAACTCAGACATTGCAAATTGTCAATTTAAAACAAAAGAAACATATAAATCAGAATAAAACCATAAATTAATAAAGTTACTAAAGATTAATACAAAATGATAATTACAGAGACATCATACAAAAATAATATATCTTTCAGCATCTAAATCCCATGGAATTAAATCATGTCTGCCTGCATCGCCGTCACGTGCAGCCTGCTCATGGACCCCTCCCCTGACAACTAGCTAACGCCTGCTTCGTACCAAAACTTTATTTAAACTAAACTAAGTGCAAATGCCTCGCTTGGAGCCGGTTTAGCTCGCACTGGTTTGCGGCACCTTCTGTCCGTGAAACCAGGGTATAAATCCGGGCTGCTCCCTGTTCCCTTCTCTACTTCTGTGCCGGCCCCAAGCCCGGTTGCTTTGAGAGGGTTGCGTCAGGAAGGGCATCTGGCGTAAAACATTGCCAAGCTTACCATGCGACTCGTTCGCTGTGGCAACCCCTGATGGATAAGCCGAAAGTGACAGAGAAGTGCAAATGCCTAATACTTATTTTTCAACGTAAAAGTTTAATGAACAGTCATGAAACAAGATTACAAATTACCAGTTTGAACATGTGTAACTGTAACAACCTGTGGAGCAGCACAGCCCATCTTACCTTCAGAACATGCAAAAGGAAACTGAAGGCAAAATGGCGCTAACCCAGCAAAACCCCAACCGAACTACGGTGTCCCATCTGGCCCACTCATTTGAGCACAAGGGTTAGTCTCGACAGTGCTGCCACCCTGTGGTCGCAGGAGTCACCTGTCCTACATATATATAGTAGCTGTATCTCTTAGATACCTCAGAGATACAGCCAGATGCCCATACCTGAAGCCCTGGAAACTGCCAAACAAAGGCTCCTAGCCTTAAGCAGCCGCCTAAAGAGGTACACAAGAGACAATGAAGCCAGACGAATAAACAGGCTGTTCGCAACTCAGACTGCAAAAGTGTACGCTCAGTGGCAGGGTCAAAACAGCCGAGCAGACCCACCAAGGCTAGAAACTGAACAGTACCAGAAAAGTATATGGGAGAAAGAGACAGCACATAACAGCAACGCCCAGTGGCTGGTTTCTCTGAGAGAAGAACATAGGAACCTCCCTGAACAGAATCCAGTAACCATCACAGTGGCAGACATCCAAGAAAGAGTCTCAGGTATGAAGAACTGGACAGCACCGGGCCCTGACATGATACATGCCTACTGGCTAAAGAAGCTTACCACACTCCACGAACGCCTGGCAGCACAAATGAACCAGCTGCTAAGAGATGGGACTCACCCCGAATGGCTAACGGAAGGACGAACGATCCTGATCCAGAAAGATCCCTCAAAGGGTGCAGTCCCATCCAACTACCGACCAATAACCTGTCTCTCCACAACATGGAAGCTCATGTCAGGCATCATTGCAACCAAGATAAATAGGCACATGGATCAATTCATGAGTAACACACAGAAGGGCATTGGTAGAGACTCCAGAGGAGCCAAACACCAACTCCTGGTCGACAGAACAGTCGCTCAAGACTGCAAGTCACGACACACCAACCTGTGCACAGCCTGGGTTGATTACAAGAAAGCCTATGACTCAATGCCACACACGTGGATCACTGAATGCTTGGAGCTGTACAACATCAACAGGACTCTAAGAGCCTTCATCGGAAACTCAATGAAGCTGTGGAAAACCACCCTTGAAGCCAATGGGAAACCACTTGCACAAGTGTCCATCAAATGTGGGATATACCAAGGTGATGCTCTGTCCGCACTGCTGTTCTGCATAGGTCTGAACCCCCTCAGCCAAATAATCAACAAGACTGGCTATGGATACCGACTCAGAAATGGGGCCAACATCAGTCACCTCCTCTGCATGGATGACATCAAGCTATATGCTAAGAACGAGCGTGACATTGACTCCCTGATCCACACCACCAGGATCTACAGTAATGACATTGGGATGTCATTCGGGCTCGAGAAATGCAGCCGGATGGTGCTAGAGAGGCAAGGTAGTCCACACAGGGGGGGTCTCACTCCCAGAAGGAACAATAGCAGACATTGAGGACAGTTACAAGTACCTTGGAATTCCCCAGGCAAATGGCAACCTGGAGCAGGCAACAAGGAAAGCTGCAACAGCTAAGTACCTCCAACGAGTAAGGCAAGTCCTGAGAAGCCAGCTCAATGGCAAGAACAAGTCCCGGGTAATAAACAGCTACGCACTGCCAGTTATCAGATACCCTGCAGGAATAATAAGATGCCCAAAGGAAAAGATAAAAACCACGGATGTTAAGACACGAAAGCTCCTCACCATGCATGGAGGGTTCCATCCCAAATCCAGCACCCTGAGACTGTATGCTAGCCGCAAGGAAGGAGGCCGAGGACTAGTGAGCGTAGAAGCCACTATCCAGGATGAAACATCCAAGATGCATGAGTACATCAAGCTCAAGGCCCCAACTGACAGTGTGCTCAGTGAATGTCTCAGGCAATGGAGAGCAGAGGATACAGTGGTGGAGGACAGATCCTCATGGGAGGACAAACCCCTGCATGGGATGTACCACCGGACCATAACTGAAGTGGCTGATATCAGGAAGTCCTACCAATGGCTAGAAAGGGCTGGCTTACAGGACAGCACTGAAGCACTCATCCTGGCAGCTCAGGAACAAGCCCTGAGCACCAGAGCCATAGAGGCTCAGATCTACCACACCAGACGAGACCCAAGGTGTAGATCTACCACACCAGACAAGACCCAAGGTGAAGATCTACCACACCAGACAAGACACAAGGTGTAGATCTACCACACCATACAAGACCCAAGGTGTAGATCTACCACACCAGACTAGACCCAAGGTTCAGATCTACCACACCAGAAAAGACCCAAGGTGTAGATCTACCACACCAGACAAGACCCAAAGTGAAGATCTACCACACCAGACAAGAACCAAGGTGTAGATCTACCACACCAGACAAGAAACAAGGTGTAGATCTACCACACCAGACAAGACCCAAGGTGTAGATCTACCACACCAGACAAGACACAAGGTGTAGATCTACCACACCAGACAAGACCCAAGGTGTAGATCTACCACACCAGACAAGAACCAAGGTGTAGATCTACCACACCAGACTAGACCCAAGGTGTAGATCTACCACACCAGACAAGACCCAAGGTGTAGGCTGTGCAAAGAGGCGCCTGAAACAATCCAGCACATAACTGCAGGGTGTAAGATGCTGGCAGGTAAAGCATACATGGAGCGCCACCATCAAGTGGCTGGAATCATATACAGGAACATGTGTGCAGAATATGGACTGGAAACTCCAAGGTCAAAATGGGAAACATCCCGAAGGTGGTAGAGAATGAGAGGGGAAAGATCCTGTGGGACTTCCAGATCCAGACTGATAGGATGGTAATGGTGAACCAACCAGACGTTGTAGTGGTGGACAAAGAACAGAGGAAAGCCGTTGTGGTGGATGTGGCAGTGCCAAGTGATGGGAACATCAGGAAGAAGGAACATGAGAAACTGGAGAAATACCAGGGACTCAGAGAAGAACTGGAGAAAGCCTGGAAAGTGAAGGTGACAGTGGTGCCTGTGGTAATTGGAGCACTCGGGGCAGTAACCCCCAAGCTGGAGGAGTGGCTACAACAGATACCTGGAAAGACCTCAGACCTCTCAGTCCAGAAAAGAACAGGAACAGCTAAGATACTGCAGGACCCTCAAGCTCCCAGGCCTCTGGTAGAGGACCCCAGCTTGAGTGAGAAACCACCCACGGAGAGTGAGAGGGGCGTTTTTTTTAATTATTTTTTTATGCATATAACAACATGAAATTAACTGTTCTTTGGAACTTCATGTGACTACTGCGGATCTTGTCAAAAACACAGCATTTCATTGGATCTGCAATTCTACAACTTTTGAGGCTATTGGTTATTATGGGATTTAAATCAACAGAAAAAAGAATCAACATGAAAATTAAATCAAATTAAGGGAAATTTTGAGCTTTTTTTAACATTTAGCTTTGACATGTGATCACGCCACAGCTGCTCTCACATCTGCCAGCCTCCCGGGGCGGCAGGGCGGTCACCCCAGCCCCTAGGGTGGCACACTGGCATAGTGTTTAACAAGAGAGCCCTGGTTTGAACCCCAGCTGGGACCTTTCTGTGTGGCGTTTGTATGCTCTCCTTGTAAACATGTGTTTTTCTCTGGGCACTCTGGACCCCCCCCCCCCCCCCCCCCCCCAGATCCAGAAACATGCTTCATATTAGGGTTGCATCATTTGAGGAAAACTTGCAATAGCAAAACAACCAAAAACCTAATTTCCATTTTACTGCAACAGCTTAATTTAAATAAGTTAACATAACTTCAATTATACACCAAATGACCCTCGTCTATAGGAGGCGAACATCTATCAAAGGGGTTCTCAAAGTGCGATCCGGGGACCAATGGTGGCCTGCGGGAAGATTTTTGTGGCCCTCAATAAAAGAGAGCCAGAACAGGTTCCTTTGAGGAAAAACATTGTGTGGGTGAGAAGAAAAGGTGCTTTCAAGCTAAATGGGCAAACGCTTACTTTGCCGTACCTCATGGATAAAGTCCTCTGCCTGATTTGCAAGCAAGTGAATGAAATGCTCAAAGATTTCAATATATATCGAGGAGCGCAACAATAAGCTTCAACAACTACAAGGAGGCTAAGCAAAAAATGACTAAATCCAGTGAAGCTGTGACAGAAGCTAGTAGCTACGTTGTGGCTTTGGAAATTCCCACCGTAGCAAGTTCCTCAGTGATGGGGAGTTTGTAAAAGAATTTATGCTGAAAGTAGCTGACACTGTTTGTCCAGAGCAAAAGAAGACGAGTAGAAGATCTGGACAGCAACCTCCGAATGCAACTAGGAAAACATCTGGAGGGCCTGGTTAACTGTACAAATGACACTTGGTCATTAAAGTTATTAAAAACAACTTTTTCTGTTTATCCTTTTTTTCTCACCAAAATTGGCCCCCAGTCTAATGTTGAGTTCCTAATTTGGCCACTACAAAAACTTTGAGAACCCCTGATCTAACATAAATGGGCTCCATCTGATTGGTCAACAATGGGAAGGAGTCCATCCGATTGGTCAAATGCATAAAGGGATTTCTTTGATTGGTTAAATACTTCAAGCTACCATACTATTGTTTTAGCACATTTAAGGTTAACATTTATTGTGATTTTTGCTGTCTTTTGTGATATGTGTATTAAACAGCTTGATATCGTGATAACGATACATTTGTGATTTATTTTGCAGGCTTACTTCAGAGGTAAAGTGGTAACTCTTAAGTAGTCCTGGTCCTCAACATCTACCACCTGCCTGTTTTCCTGCTTTCCTGCACTGCTGGCTGCTGATTACCTGGACCAGGTGTGTTCATTCAGTCAGAAGGTGGAGACATCTGATCGAGCTAATCAGCAGCTAGCAGGACTTGAAGATCTGGAAAACAGTCATGGTGGTAGATCTGGAGGACCAGGAATGAGCAGCCCTGCTCTAAAGTGTCCGTAGGTGTGACCCTGTGACGGACTGGTGACCGGTCCAGGGTCTAACCCACTTTCGCCCAACGGTAGCCAGGACAGGCTTCGGCAACCCCATGACCCCGAAAGGAACAAGCAGGTTAAGAAAATGGCTGGAATGAATTTCTGACTGTTGATTTATTTCATAAAATGGTATAATGCTGGGTTAGGGTTATGATGCAAACAGAGCAGATGTCACAATTTCCTTCAAACAGAATAAAAAAACTGTTTACATTATTATTTTCTAAGTAACTCTAAGATTGATTTCTAATCAGTCTTTTTTCTTTATTATTTGTGTTTTTAAACCGTAAATGTTGTGTTTTATTTTCTGTCACGAATAAATTGTTTCTGAAAAAGCCCCCCGTACCCCCCTCCCCCATGTAGTCTGAACCACCTGAAGAGAATTTGAAAAAATCATATTTTCTTTACTAAATGAAATTGCATAAAAATAATTGAGACATGGTTTGAAGACGTCTTCCATCCTTCTTTTCATCTAACCATAAACTTAAGTTCAAACCTGCTGAGAAAAAAACTTTTTTCTTAATTCTGAATCCAGGTGAATATTTTCGTACAACATCGTAGCAAAAAGCATGAAAACATTAAATGGTTCAGATTCTTCTCATGTGACTCAAGTGGATCCATGTCTGTTATTTAGAGAATACCGGTTTTTATGAATGTTCTATAATATTTTTGACAGTAATTCTAGACGTTTTGATCATGTTTTGGTATTTTTCCGCCACGTCTGGATGGCATTCTGTCATTTGGCTCATTCTGTACTAAATGACCAGCTGGTCTGAGGGGCGTAAAACCAGACGGTAAAACAACGGACGAATCGCGGCGTGACGTCCCCCTAACTCCAGCTCTCGCTAAATCAGGCGCCGCCATGTGGAAACCAGTCGACAGTGATTGGTCCCAGTCGCTCTGAGTCACTCTGTAGGAATGTACATTTTGTGTTTTTAGCGTCTTGTAGGTTTTTAGTGAGGAGGCCTTTTTTTAAACCTCTTAGATTTCAGAGGGAATCTGAGGTACTTTGTTCTGTTTAATGTACTTTTTACAAGTACATGTACACGTTTGACGAGTGGTCTCCAGCTTTATGTGACAGCATGTGATCTGGATTTTTCAAAGCCCAACCCTCCAGTCAGTAGCAGCCATTCAGTGTTAAACTGTGGTCATTTTGAGTTTGGTATTTTAGTAGCATAGTTCTTTTTAAGAGTTTGTGGATGTTTAAATCATTTCCTGATGACATTTATGAGTGAAGGATCTGAGACTGATAAGTTTATTACTCCACAAATAACCAACTTACAGGTTTGATTATTGACTATTTCAGTGTTTTTCAACCTTTTCTGAGCCACGGCACACTTTAACCTTGACAAAAATCCCGCAGCTCACCAGCATCCAAAAATAACAAAGGAGAAACTCATAGTCTGTATTGATCTACAGTCCCTCCATGATCTCACAGGCATTTTCATGATAATTGTGGCAGAAAAAGCTGGAAGCTGCAGCTGTTTTTTTCTAGAAGATGTAATAAAAGTGAAGTTAGAAGATTTAAAAACTGGTTGTGTGTTTGTTGTGGTTTAAGATGTTTAACAGGGAAAACTCATTGTATGCAGAGACGCTGTCACTTTAACCCAATGCATCATGGGAGATGTAGTGATGCAGACAGACTCTCTTCTCTGAGCTTCATGGTTTTGTTCTCTTGTTCCACGGTCTGACACCGGATTCTGTGGAAAGCTACACCGCTAAAGACGAGCTTTAGCTGGTATTTCTGTTAGAACTGAGAGACTTTATGAGCAGAATCAGAACAAGGAAGTGAAGACTTTAACCACTTCTGATTGGTCAGACTGATGACGTATGATTCAGCCTCCAAGAATGATTGGTGGAGACAGTTAAAGGGGCGGGACTTTTCCACAAACAGCTGAAGCTACAGCTAAATCGTGGTACCGTCATTCTGATCAAAATGTCTTTAATAGAATCAAATAAACACAAAGAAAAAAGTATTTAATGATCTTTTATATTCCTAACTACTCAGTGTTTTATCAGGGCCTGTTTGGATAAACACAGAGCTGAAATCCTGGAGATGGAAAATGTTTTTACATCAGTGAATGGGTCGTTTCCCAGAGCACAGTAGTGTGTGGGGCATGATTCACATATAGCTCTAACAGGAGCTCTAGTTTGGGAACAAGGCTTCTCATATTTAGATGTCAAATTCGTAAAACCTGTACCGAGGTCCAGGACGAACCTCAGAGGAACCAATGTTTTTGATCTGTCCACTGAAGCTGAACGTGTTAGCTCTAAGGATTCAGCAGAAATCCTCAATGTTTGTTAAAAAATGACTTCCAGAAAGCCGTTTGATAGCCAGGCTTTGTCCCCCAGGCTTTTGTGTGTTTTGTGTGTGAGTGTCGGTCTGATTGTTTTCCTGTTTTTATTGGTTTAGCTTTCAGATTTTGTTTTTCTGTCTTTAGTCTCCTTTCTACTTTTTTTTTTACCTTGAACTCTTTTCATCTTTCAGTGTTTTGAATGTTTCTCGGGTTTTGTGTCCATCTGGTTAACTGTGAGCATTTTAAGGTGCCAAACAAACAAATGATCACATTCTGATTGTGAACGGTCACTTCCACCGGGAGCCCGGACCGGCTCTGGATCGGATCGGTGATTCTTTTCTCCTGCAGGAGTCGCTCGTACCTGAACCCACAACCAGGGTCCGGGCGCCGCAGCAGTCCAGGCAGTGCAGCAGAGACCCGGATCTGATGTTGGTGTTGAGGAACGCCGCCGTGCAGCCCACCTTGGCCAGCCCGAACCACACGCACAGGTAATCCGGTTCGTTGTTCATGAGCATGGCGACGCAGTCTCCCCTCTGCAGCCCCACCGAGTCCAGAAAGACGTTCGCCAGCCGGTTGCTGCGCTGCTCCACGTCCCGGTAGGTGTGCGCGGTCCCCTCGTAGATGACGAAGGGCTTGTCGGGCACGCGCTGCGCCTGCTCCACGAACCTGTCCAGGACGGTGCGCACGCTGCGCCTCCACCTGTAGACCTCCAGCCTCGCGCCGTACCGGACCACCCGCAGCAGGAAGACCAGGTCCCGCCACAAGTACGGGAAGCAGAGACGCTGCAGCGCGTGCGCGCAGACCAGACCGGAGACAGCAGCGGACAGCCAGCCCAGAGACAGAGCCATGGTTTCCACGGCGCTGCCGCACTCTGCACTGACGGCACACGCGCACGCACGAGACACGGCTCCGACCTGCCAGGTGAACCGGAACACGAGTTCCTTCAAAATAAAAGAGACTGCGTTAGACACAACATCAAAGGTAGGCTGTGTGTGCGCAGGGGCGCAACTACATACTTTCATAGGGGTCTGCGGCCACGTAATATACGCCCCCCCGCACACCCACACACACTGTACCTCTCTGTTCTTCTCCCTCTTCATCGTCATCTGATCGTCTCTCCTCGTTCTTCTCTGTTGGGACTGACTTGTCATGTGTGTCTGCACTTGTTTTCCAGAATAAGTGTCCAGAGGCCTGTTGCACAAAAGTAGAATGAAGACATCCGGGATAAATGACTGAGCTGAGCTCAATGAAGCCAAAACATGTGCGTCCAGGCTGAACTGGTTGCACAAAGACCAAGCCAGGATGAGCAGACACAGATTCATCAAGCCAGGTGAAACCAATCCTGGATAGGTGCGCGCTCACGGCTCACTCACTAGACCCGCCACAGATCACAGATGAACTGATTTACCATGGCAACTAGAGCCGCGTACTTTTCCCCGTCGGAAGCACAAATCCTCATGGAGGCATAGAGGAGGTTAAAGATATCATTAAGAAGAAAGGCAACACGCCACAGTGATAAAGCACACTCAAAAAAGGAAATTACCAGCCAATTAAGTTTACGAAAATGTAACTTGTCGTTTCAAAAAGACAATGTTATGTTTGTAAATCTTACATGAATGAATCATGTCAATTGTACATAAAAATAATCCATTTAAAAGTTACTAATGTCAGTCATGTTGATCCAACATGATACCATTAAATTGGATACATTAGTAATCACAAGGAATTGTGGGATACCATTTTCTTTGTGTATCTGGGCAGATTGGGGTCTAAGTGTGAGTTTTTGTCCATGGGTTTTATTGTCCAGCTGTTTTACTCTGTTTTAACTAGTGATTTAAACTGTTATGTTTATTTTTTTCTGCACCATGAATTAGAGTGTGGGAGAGGATGATGACCAACCCCCTGGTGCGGCAAGATGTTAATGTTTTAATTCTTAAGACAGAATTCGCTGTGTTTGAGCTCCTGTCTTGTGATGAGGGTCTTTGCTGCGTAATTCATGTCGTAGATGTTAAAAAATAAAAGACCCATTGGTTGTCACTTTGGAAAACATTATCAATGTCAGGTGTATACAAGAAATTAAAGCAAAAAATAAAAATGTAAGTTAGATCAACATAAATTTTTTTGGATAGTCATACAAATTTAAGTTGAATACACTTAATTTAATGAGGTGTGACCAATTGAAGTGATTCAATTAAGTTGGATCAACTTTTTTCTTTAGAGAGTAAACAACCATATTAATTTAAAGTTGGGTCCAACTGCAGTATTTAGATTGAATCAACTTAAATTTATTAGTTTGAACCTAAGTACATCAAGTAGGACCAATATGATTCATTTTTGTTCACTATCTAATCATGTGGAAGTCATTTCCATAATTTTTTATGTTCATTCAAAGTGAACATTTCTTGAGTGTAGTTTACCTGCTTTGTTTTGTCCTTATTCAATAAAGGAACATAATGTTACACATTGTGTTTCTATATTCATATGGAATGTGTATTTGTTTCTATGACAGAGTACTAGGGCCCCACTGAGGAAAAAGGATAAAGTCATACATTTATGAGGCTGGTTCTTTCTGCAGAAAAGCAACATATTCTTTTGACAGTTTTGATAGTTATGACAATGTGATACTTCATATTCTGCACATCAGCATGTCTTTGTTTATGAAACCATACTGAAGTACAATTTCACCAAATGCCCCACATCTGTCATTTTAACAACTGTCCTCCTTTAAAACAACTGGTTACAATATCATGACTTGTCTTTTTTCCCTCTGTGGCTCTAATATTCTATCATTTTATATATAGCCTCATAGTCTATGGGAAACTGTAAATTATCTAATGATAGCAACATCATCTAAAACTCATTATTCATCCAAAATGATTGACATTAATGATCACAAACCTTTAAATAATGACAGTGGGTCTAGTTATATGTGATAACAATGTATAGTGAGCAGTGAAATAACTATTGGTTTCCATTTGTGGCGACTGCTGACTGACATTAGGGATGAGATGAAATAGATCCTGGAATTTAGCCTGGTCTGGAGCAGGCTAGCTCCACAGAATAAATCTCCATGGTAACTTATACCATAACATATCCTCCTGCCCCCTATCCAGCTGTAGTGCAACCGGATTGGGGATCAATTGAGCCAGGATCACCAAGATATCCTGGCTTAATCCCTTATCCTACTTTTGTGCAACAGGCCCCAGGTGTTCAGCAGAAGTTTAAACCAGAATGAGCATCTGTAGGTTTTTGTGACTTTAATAGTTGAATTATTCCTACTTTAAGTCATCTCTGCTCTCTCTGATATCAGATGCATCACCAACCTCTTGTCTGTGTTCTTCTCCATTTAACCAGCCAAGCAAGAATTATTGAATGTTTTAAATAAATTCAACATCTTTCTAATGCATGTTTTTAAAATGAATATCATTTCAAAATGACTGACTTGGTAGGAACTGGCTTTGTCCTGAGTGTCCACCATCAGACCAGCCTGTTTCTTTTCCTCCATCTGTCCTGATTCTTTCTCTCTTTTCTCGTCTTTCTCTCCATCCTCACAGCTGTGTGATATAAACTTTGTGTTAGGAAGATTTTAAAAGAATACAGCGACTAAACTATATGCAAAAACCATCACACATACTTCTCCCTTCTACCCAAAGGAGCAGCTTTTATCATGATTTTAGTGCGATTTCAGCCAAAGGATAAAGCTTTTTCAGTGTTTTGGTACAGCTAGTTAAAGAAATTATTTAAAACAAAATCAGCACAAAGAAGCTCCTTTATCTTCATCATGAGTAGTGATTCTGTAACTCCTGCTCAGTACAGCTGCAGGACACTTTTGTGACACTAGTAGATTAGCATTAATGTTTTTCAGCCTGTTTTTATCACGGCTATAACGTATCTGCTGTCTCTCAACCATTTAGAGAAACTTTTCTTCGTTCTACATCTTTGTCCCTTTTGCGTTTCTGTTTTGAACCCTAGATTGGTTTTTTCTTGTGCCTTTCCATTTAAAGCGGCGCTGTCATCAGATGATCACACAATTCAAATGAAACAATCTCTGTGAGAGCGCGCCTCAGGCACGTTTTGATTCGGCTCTCTGTACAGGACCTGAGTGAGGGAGGAGCGGCTGCAGCGGGGGCGCCGATCAGTTATGATGTGCTTCTGTTACAGATCATATCATCTACATATATGCGCACAAACAGCTGTGAAATCAAGAAATACGGACTATAAATCATTTTCACAACTTTGGTTGTGACGCATATACTGCATACCCACTTTTTGCGCCCCTGTGCGTGTGTGTGTGTGTGTGTGTGTGTGTGTCAGTCGGGGCGAGTTAGAACTTGGAGGGAGGCCTTAAGCGTAAAGCTGTCAGTGTGACTGCATCATTTGGGGCTAAATTGGAGGTGTGACCATCGGCTGCATTCCACCACTGGGGTTGACTTTGGGGTTCCCAGCTGTTCCAGGTGGTTCCTGGAGGCTTTTTCCAAGCGGGCCGCACCAGTCCACAGATCGGCAGCAGAGCGGAGTGACGTCCAGCAGGAGACGTCCCCGGACGTCTGGGCTACTCACATTTCTCCCTTCCCTTCGTAGTGGAGTTGGACAGTGGCGGTTTTTCCTATGGGCAATGTGGGCTGTAGGGGGCCCAGAAGCGCCCAAAAAACAAAAACAAACATTGACAGTTTTTTCCATGCAGTTTTTCTAGACTTTCTAGACCCACACATTTCCACGTAAAGTTAAGGAAATTTGCAGTAGAATGCTATTCTATCATGCCAACTTGCTGCTGTGATGGCAATGGGGAGGGGTGGCACCGTCCAGTGTTTCGCCCAGTGCGCCAAACTAGCCAGGACTGCCTCTGGAGGTGAATGCCAGTTTCGCAGGTCGTGGGGCTCTGCTTCTTCAGGGACAGGAAGGGAACGTGAGCGATAGCATATGCTAGCAGGGGTCTGAGGCCCACAGAGGGAAATCTGTTGACCTATGGCTCCATGGAGTTTCAGCCTGAGAGGTTCAGACAGAAGTGCGTCATACAAACAACAACCCCCTCAGTCACCCGTCTGCAGATAAGCTCCACAGAACCGGGTCGGGCTGCTCAACCGGCTGCTTTCAGCTCTGACATCAAGTGCAGGCCAGGTCTGGTTGGTTTGCAGCAGGAATGCAGATGCGCTGCCAACTCTAACGTGTT
>CM043718.1:26576276-26636276 GCA_023969325.1 Oryzias curvinotus
CTGCCTTTGCTGCCTCTCCACGCGCAGCTCGACTGGTCCTGTCAAAGCAGGTGGTCTGCTTTTTGTCCTGGACCACTCTGTTGGACAATCCAATGAGGGATGCCATTGATGTCCTTCTGGCAAAGTACCACGGACAAAAGGACTTTCTGAGAAGGTAGACGCAGAGTATGCTGCCCTTGTTCAAACTGCCTGCAGGAATCCCAACAGCCTCCTCCACCCCACCACTAAACAGCACATCTCCCGCTACGTGAAGCACAAGGCCAAGATGATCAACAGGAGTTCGTCTATGAACACTAGCCCCGAAAAACTTTTGGAGACCCAGCAACTGTGGCATAAGCTCACTGAAGGAAGTGAAACTGTCACTGTGCCAGTTGTGACTCTCCCTCCTGCTCCAGTGAACCCCCCCAGCTCTAAACCAGATGAAGCTCCTTTAACCAAGACTGACATTGAAAAAATGGTGAAGGAGATTGTAGGTCTGCAGCAACAACAGCAGAACCCTGAAAAAAAAATGACAAGGAACTGTCTTGCTTGTGGGCAGCCAAAGTCTCGTTACCTTGGTGATGGATCTTCTGTTCATTTCTTTTATCAGTCTGGGATGTGAGAATTTCTACTGCCTCAAAAAAGTACAACCAGGTCTATGCAGCAGAAGGCTTACAAACCCAGGATGCCATTTGCAGACTTTGCTGCCACGCCATTTTTTGATACAGAGTTAAAGGCTGAAGGCAGCGGTTGCACATGCAGAAAGGTTTTGGAGGACCGAAGAAAAGAAAGGCAAGGAGGCAGCATCCCAGTGGGCGTCTGTGCAGGTTCGCCACAAACCACTGAAACAAGGTCCAGAGAGTCCACACGTACACACCGGGTTCCCTGGCGTTGTGGGGAAGTATGTTTACTGTCCTGCCAGAGTCTTGTCCCTCCACCGGCAAATGGGATGACTCACGAAATGACCTGGGAGGAATTCTCTCAGTACCTTTTTATGAGGCTGAAAAGATGAGGTGGGCTGCTGGCCGGCAAGCAGAAGAGGGAAAGGGATAGCTTTTATGTCTGTGAATTGCTTTTGAAGAGCTGTTCACATTGAGGTCATCATACACATATGGTGGTATGACTTTCTGTCAGTGTATACTTTATCTAATTTTTGAAGAAAGATATAAATTTCTTGGGGACCTTGAACACCTTCATTCAGTCACTCATACGTGTCCTAAAACAACTTGCTAGTGTACAAGATCACGCAAGTTTGGGAACGTTCGCAATTGTTGGCTTTCAAGCATACTTTGGCCCTTCTGTTCTCTAAAGTCACCGACGAGGTATGTTATGTTATTCCTAGAAACATTCAGGTTTCTGTAGTGTATTGGTTATCACGTGGCCACACAGCCAGCTGCCAGCCATATATACCTGTAACACGGAACAGCCAATCAAATTGTAGCAGCTGAACATACTTTAGAACATGCTGCTGCTCAAGTGAATAAGAAACAGCCTAGAAGAACCTCAACTGACCGTTCTGTGTCTGAGTTTAAACACACAGTTCAGCCAGTACTTAGTGACATTCTGAGCAAATACTCTGAGTCCAGCTCCCATAGCATCAGTCCTAGTTTAAATGACCACTTTGTTAATGATGCCTTACAAGCCCTCAGGAGTACACTCGATGTTGTTGCCCCCCTGAAACCTAAATTCGTTAGACAAAACCGAGTGCGAACAGTAAGAGATGGGCGGTTCTTTTTACATGCATGGCAACCAGAGCTGTTCACATTGAGGTCATTGAGACTATGAGTTCTTCTAGTTTCATCAATGCACTTCGCAGATTTTTTGCAGTACGAGGTCCTGCAAAGCAGTTGAGGTCTGACTGTGGAACCAATTTCATTGGTGCATCCAAGGAATTAAAGCTGGATCCTCTGAAGTCGGGTGAGATGAGTGTGGAGAAGTACTTAGTCAAAAATGTACCTGGGTGTTTAACCCGCCACATGCATCTCTTATGGGTGGCACATGGGAGCACATGAGAGGCATTGCACAGCGCATCCTGGACTCAATACTTCTGCAGGCAAGGCATCCTGAACTGACTCACAAGGTTCTGACAACACTGATGGCTGAAGTTACAGCAATTATTAATGCCAGACCACTAGTGCCTGTCTTGTCTGACCCAGAGGCTCCACTAATCCTTACCCCATCAACACTCCTCACCCAAAAGGTTAGTGCAGTCCCACCTCCTGCAGGAGACTTCTCAAAAACTGACATGTTTAAATGTCAGTGGAAGAGGGTTCAAGTTCTTGCTGACACCTTCTGGACACGATGGCAAAAGGAGTACCTCAACTTACTTCAGAGTCGTCATAAGTGGCAAGTTAAGAGGCCAAACTAGAATGAAGGGGACATTGTTCTTTTAAAAGACAAGCAAACAAGAAGAAGTGAATGGCCCACCTGAGTAATTGTGAAGGCCTTTCCAAGCAAAGATAGAGTGGTCAGAAAGGTGGAGGTAAAGATTGCCCATAACCAAACTACTAAGACTTTTACCAGACCCATCTCGGAGTGTCTCCTCCTTCTGTCTGGAGGAGACTAGCTCATTTAAATATGTTGTTGTGACATTCTTAATATAATGCCAGGCGGGGAGTGTATTGGATCAGTTGTTTATTTAATACTTCCAGACCTCTAGAGGGCGCAGTTCTTATGCTGATAGTATTCTACCTGTAGTTAGCAACAGGAAATGAGGCGACAGGAAGTTGTCTGCTGTAAAAAAATAATGGAGGATGTTCTACGGCAATGTGCACTGTTATCATCGTGAGTCATCCAGCCCTTTGAGTGGCAATTCAAGTAAGGAGACATGTTATATAGTTGGTTGTTAAGAAAGTTATAAATATTGAGGCTTATTTTTTATATATAGCGTTATTTACTAAGTTTGTACTGAGCATAACAACTTTACATGCTGACTTTAGTTTTACTTTAATTTTACTTGCCTTGTTGGTTGTGTTTGGTGTAATATATTTACAAGCAAGAAATACAAACATTTCCATTTCATTTATAGGAGAACTGAACAACATGCATACATTTTTAATTTGGTGCATAATCTCTTTATTTATGGTTTTTTTCTGTATGTATCATTTTCAGTTTCACACTTTTACGTATTAAATCCAGTTTCCACTACAACACCCGTCTGTTACTTGGAGGATGAATGCAAAGAAGACTAGCTGGTTGTGAATCTCAGTAAACAACTCAGGTCACATTGAATGTAACAGTACACTTACATTTTTCGATAGTAAAATCTCAAATATTAGACATACGTTAAATCAAGTTATTCCTACTATCAGCCCAGAGCAGGCTGAAGCTGTAGAAGTGGAGGCATCTATAGAAACCTCTGCAACATTAGACTGCTTCACTATTTTGGATCAAGTGGAAATAGCATCAGTTATCACGTCCTCCAAATCCTCAACTTGTCTGTTAGACCCAATTCCCACTAGACTTTTTTAAAGAAACTTTTCCCCTAATTAATGATTCCATATTAACAATGATAAATACCTCTCTGGAAATGGGTTACGTGCCACAATCTTTTAAATATGCAGTTGTTAAACCTCTTCTGAAAAAGCCCAGTTTGGATCCTAGCATCTTGGCCAACTATAGACCATTATCAAACCTCCCCTTCATTTCTAAAATCCTAGAGTTGTAGTTAAGCAGCTTTACTGCCACCTACAGGACAACAGCCACTTTGAAGACTTTCAGTCGGGGTTTAGACCCCACCACAGTACGGAAACTGCACTAGTTAGAGTCTCTAATGACTTGTTATTGGCCTCAGAAAAGGGACTACTTTCTATTCTGGTCCTGTTAGACCTCAGTGCAGCCTTTGACATTTACTCCATAGATTAGAGCAGGACATAGGAATCAGAGGATCTGTTCTCCAGTGGTTTAAATCCTATCTGTCCGATAGATATCAGTTTGGTAATGTAAATGGACAATCTTCTCAGTGCACTCAAGCTAACTATGGAGTCCCACAGGGCTCAGTTTTAGGACCCATCCTGTTTATGCTTTACATGCTACCCCTAGGAAACATAATCAGGAAACACAGCATTCATTTTCCTTGTTATGCCAATGATACGCAGTTGTATTTATTCATGAAACCTGACCAGAATGACAATGTAGAGAAACTGAACGCCTGCATCAGAGACATCAAGACCTGGATACCAATTAATTACCTCCTCTTGAACCCAGAAAAAACTGAGGTCATGCTCTGTCTGCTCAGATAGTTTCCCTAGATGGCATAAGTATAGCTCCCAATTCCACAGTTAGAAACCTTGGGGTTTTACTTGACCAGGAGTTATAAGTTAAGGCTCACATATCTCAGGCGTGTAGAACTGCCTTTTTTCACCTGCAGAATATTGCTAAGATTAGAAATATATAATATATTATAATAATTTATATATATATATATATATGTGTGTGTGTGTGTGTGTGTGTGTGTATGTATAACTATAATATATTATTAATATATATATAAAAAAAAAAACTTGCCCCTTTCACCCTTCCGTGGGTGGATTCTCACTCAAGCCCGGGTCCTCTACCACAGGCCTGGGAGCTTGAGGGTTCTGCGCAGTATCTTAGCTGTTCCTAGCACTGTGCTTTTCTGGATTGAGATTTTATTTTTTATTTTATTTTATTTTACCAGGAAGTTCCATTGAGACTGCATCTCTTTTTCAAGGAAGACCTGGGCCAAAAGGCATCAACACAAAATAAAATACAGTTAAAACTACTGAAATATAAAAATACAATTACAAAATACAATAAAATGCAATTAAAATTGAAATGAACAGTAGGACAACGACTAATAGGTTAATTAAAAGTGGTACAGAAAGGTCAAAGGTGACATGTGCATGTTTCTTTTAAAAGCTCAGAAAGTTTTGCTTTAAAACAATTCAAGGGAATAAGGTCACTTAAATGCAGAGAGTTCTGAATACTATTCCAGGAAAGTGGAGCAGCAATGGAAAAGGCTGTTTTTCCTAATTCACTGAGGAATCTTGGGACATAAAGAAGCAATTTGAGTGAGGAACGAGAGTTATATATGTTGTTAACAGGAGAAAGAAGACGGCACAGATATTGAGGTAGTTTGCCGAGAATGGCCTTATAGGTGAATATTAGCCAGTGTTTCTGTCGCCTGACTTTGAGTGAAGACCAAGAGAGCAGAGAGTACAGTTCACAATGGTGGGTTCTGTATGCAGAGTTTGTGATAAAACGTAGGACACTGTGGTAAACTGTGTCCAGACTACGGAGAGTTGACGAGGCAGCATTCATATACAGAATGTCCCCATAATCCAAAATTGGGAGGAAAGTGCTGTGAACAAGTCTTTTCCTCACACCTGGGCTTAGACAAGATTTATTTCTGTAGTAAAAACCCAGAAGTGCTTTTAGCTTTTTCAGCAAGTGGTCAGTGTGAGAGGTAAAAGATAGTTTGTCATCAATCCACACACCCAGATATTTATATGATGACACTTTTTCAATTTCCACCCCTTCCAAAGTATGAATATCAGCCTTCAGTACATCATGTGAACGAGACCTGGAAAATATTATGAATTGTGTCTTTTTAGCATTTAGGGTCAACTGTAATTGATGAAGAAAATACTGAAGTTTATTGAAGGCTTCCTGAAGCTCGTTTACAGCAAGATGGACTGAAGAAGCAACTGTGTAAATGATGGTATCATCTGCATAAAGATGGAATTTAACATTTGGCAAATGACTACCCAGGTCATTTATAAAGATGGTGAACAGGATAGGAGCTAAGATGGATCCCTGTGGCACTCCACTATTGATGTTCATGAAGTCTGATTTTACATCTTCAACAATCACACACTGGGTTCTCTCTGAGAGATAATTTCTAAACCACCCAAGAGCAGAATCACCGATACCAATAAGACTTAGCTTTTGTAGTAGAAGCTGATGGTTTACAGCAGGGGTCGGGAACCTATGGCTCGCGAGCCATATATGGCTCTTTTGATGGTCACATGTGGCTCGCAGACAAATCTTTAATTATCCTTTTTTTTCATTAGACCAGCCCTTCTCATGCGCGATGCGATGCCAGAGGCGCGCAGTAGTAGCAGTGCTTGGAGAGAACAAGATCTGCGCCAGCACTATCAGTTTACTATTATCTATTATTTCACAGAGTTTATACTAGCCGGAAACCTATTAATTGCTGTGGCTAAACTTGCGCGCTCCCGTCTCTGAGAGAGAGCGCGCAGTTGCGGGGATGGGATGTGTGAGGAAGAAAGCAGAGGGTGGGGGGTGGGGGGCAGGCAGCAGGTGAATCGCGCAGGGATTGAAAAAACGTAAAACCCGCTGCAGTGTGTGAGTGTGTGTGTGGCTCCACGTCTTTGTCACATCTACAGAACATTCAGACTAACCTGAGATCACGTTTAAAGTCTAAACGCCTGCATGAAGCTAAAACTCACCACGTATCAACCAGACTAGACCATCAGCAAAACCACCACGAGAAATACTCATCATTTATTAGCAACAGCATAACAATGTTATTAAAAAGAATCCACAGACTTATTGTACTTTTAAAATGTTGAAATTACATCAAATTCTCACATTTACTTGTATGTTTAGTTTTAAACATATTGTAGTGGACTGAGTTGGGTCCGCTGTTGGGCCACATTAAAAGTTCTGGAACGCATGAACGCATCAAGCAGAGATCTGATTGGCTCTCAGTTCTGTCACTCAGCCTGTTGTTAGGTAGTTTGGACCAATGGGGTTCAGCTATGGGCCGAATAAGGGAAATGGGAGGGCTGGAGCGGGAGCATGGGAATATAAAGTGGGAGAAGCGCTCTCGTCTCAGCGGGAGAGATTCAGGAGTTACTGAATTAGTTGTACGGCGTTTGTTGCGGTCTGCAGTAACCAGAATAAAGAACCTTAAAAGAGGTTAAGTCTCCGTGCCTCAGTGTGGGACAGGGACGCTACATTATTGTATGGCTCTTTCAAAATTACATTTAAAAATATGTGGCGTTTATGGCTCTCTCGGCCAAAAAGGTTCCCGACCCCTGGTTTACAGAATCAAAGGCTTTAGATAAGTCCACAAATAGGGCTGCACAGTGCAATTTCTTGTCCAGGGCATTGATGATGTCATTTGTTACAGATACAGCAGCTGTTACAGTACTGTGGCCTGACCTGAAACCTGACTGAGTTTCACATAGAACCGAGTTAGATGCTAAAAAGAGTTTTAGTTGAGAGTTTACATGGGATTCTAGAATTTTTGCAAGAACTGATAGTTTGGAGATGGGTCTGTAGTTGTTGTAGTTGTTTTGTATGTGTGGAGAGATGCGGCCCTCCAGCTTTCTTCTTTGAATTATGTTCATCGTTGTTGTAGATGTCTGAGATCTTTCCAGGTATCTGTTTTAGCCACTCCTCCAGCTTGGGGGTTACTTTGAGGTGCAACGCTGCAACGCAAGACACATTTACCGTGGACCGGGGGTGGTATTTTCTCTTTAGTAATACTAATAATAACAATAATAATAATAATTTTCCCCTTGTCAAAGCAACTTTCTAAAGAAGTTTGTTTTTTGCTCATTTTGGTTGTTTAGGTTTAATTTTAGCGGGGTGTATCACCTGATGTTTGGTGTCGCGACTTTGACGTGCGTTAAGTGTGACAGATGTAACAGAGAGAATCCGGTCACTTTTCAAAATAAAACGTTTTTGTCTGAAAAAAAATCAATAAAATGGAAATAATTTTTTCTTTCTGTGCGTCCCGGTGCCAAAATTTCCCACGGCCCGGTACAGCTCCGCGGCCCGGTGCAAAGTGTCCTGCGGCCCGGCACCGGTCCGCGGCCCGATGGTTGGGGATCACTGGTCTAGACTACAAAGTGTGACTTAAAACACAGCTGGGACTTTAAGTAACCTTTTTATTTTGGACAAGTGAAAGTGTAGAATGACAAAATAAGACAAAAGCAAGACAAAAATTATATAAAACAAGACAAAATTATATAAAACAAGACAAAATTATATAAACACAAGTCCAAAAGGGAGTGAGAAGAAAAAAAAATGTTATACTTAACTTTGATTCCAAGAGTGTGTTCATTTATTTATAATTCATCCCAGAAATGGGGGTTACATTTGTCTTGCGTTTGATTAAATAAAAGCAACATTTGCTTTAAGTTGTCTGCCGTTTGTACTTATTGCTTTCCTAAAGTAGGGGGAAAAAAATCGGGGGGAGAAAATCGGAAATCGAATTAAAAAAAAAAATAGGAGATTTTATTTTAAGCCATGTCGCCCAGCCCTAGGGCTCCCCCAACATTTTGGAGAAAATTTAAAATTTAAGTCCACATTATGGCCGTGAAAATACGGTAATGTGTATTACAATGGTGGTTAAATCTAAATTAACAAACTTCTTTTAAAGGGCAGGACATTCTAGTAACTTATTTTATTTATTTATTTTACACTAATCATAAGGCAAGTCCATATCTTTAGCATTTGCCATACACTGTTCCAACCACTTTGTTATAATCACAAGTTCTTGAGGGCTCTGTCGAATATGTTTTGAACACATATACTGTTAGATCTTAGTTATTCTTTTAGAAAAGTATCATCTAAATGAACCAAAAGTAACAGCTTTCTTTTTTTTTTTTCAGAAAACACCAGTCTGACATCCAACTCACTGGTAAAGAGGGTCATTGGTCATCATCAAGCTAGTAAGTTAGTGTTTTAAGTTTGTGTGTTCCTTTTCCTTTTGTTTTTTTCCTTTTTTTTATTTGCTAGGATTTGGTGTGGTATTGGCTGCCTTTTTTAGTTTATATATATTTTTTAACTTAAACTGGGATATGTGGAGCTGTAAGGTGTGCACTGTCTCTCTCCCCAGTAGATATGAGCTACTAAAACACTGTAGGCTTCAGCAGAGAAATGTGCAACATTATTCCTGCCCACACACAAGTTGCCCATGTAATTTTAAAATGTGGAATTATTTGCACATTCATTTAAGTGGAGTCCATCCTAAGCAAAGTACCCAAGACCAGCAGCAACTTTTAACTTACAGTTGCAATTTGTGTCCTTGTAGTGATCTTTCTACAGAGAGGGATTATTTTTTACATATAGGTACTCATTTGAAGAGTAATGAAACTGTTACTTGTATGTTTGAGGGTTGCCATTTTAAAACAAATGTATATGGAACATTTCATTCTCACAAGAACAGGAAGCACAACCCACACACAGTCAAAGACTTCAGGCTAGGTGTAGTTACCACCTCTGCTTCTTCCCTAGGATCATCAGAAGTTTGTGAACCATCAGTCAGACAAGAAGTTGAATCAGGCAGTGCCTTTTCAAGTAGGGAAGAAGATGTAGGGAGGACCTTTCCTGAAGTGATTGAGAGAAACTTTGCTGCCGTGTTGCTCAAGCTGGAGCATTTTGCACATGTGCCAGGTGCAAAAATTGATGAGTTCTTAGAGGAACTTCACTACTTGTTAAGCTCAACAGCCATGCCCCTTTCCCTTGAAATTTTTGAAGGGGTACTTCAGAAACATAACCCTTTGATTGATAGATCAGTGTTAACAGAAGTAACTGCAGTTCTTTGTGCATCTAACCCATTGTTAGCCATAAAGCCATAAAGAAAGATGGCTCACTAAGCTCAACATACCTTTGTAACCAGTATTATAAAGAGAGCTTTGGCACAGTGGAACCTGTTGAATACATTCTTGATGTCAAGGAACACAGAAGCTTTCAATATGTGCCAATACTGAAGACTTTACACCAGCATTTTGCTAAGAAAGACCTTGTGGAAAGGGTAGTTGAAAACCATAAAGCACAACAAAGTAAAATATCCGCTTAACATTGTATTTACAAATCTTATCAGGATGGGTCCCACTTCCAACAGAATAGTTTTTTTCAGGGGATGAAATGAGGCTTTTATTGCGGTTATACATAGATGATTTTAAGATTTGCAATCCTCTAGGTACTTCGCGCAGAAAACATAAGCTTTGTGGTATCTACTGGACTTTAAGTAACTTGCCTTCAGGCTCACATTTATCGCTGTCATCAATTTACCTGGCAGTGTTGTGCAAAGCTGTTGATGTTAGTAAGTGACATTGAATTTTCCATCCCACGATTTTCTTATGATGCTCAGCTCCAACTGGACAGGGCGAACATAGCTGTTAAAGAAACTGGTGCGTTACTAAATCCTAGTAGTGCACTCAAATCTGCTATTCTTGATGGGTTAACTGCAGCAATTGTCCAACACAAAGTGTACCTCTCAGACAGGGAGTTTGACGAGGTAGCAGAAGCTCTTGTAACTACACACCCATGTTTGAAGGAACCAGGTTCTGCCACTGGCTATGGTGGATGGAAGACGAGCCTGAAATATAAACTTGCCAACTATCAAACCAAACTCAGACGAATTGGATGTCCTAAAGTTACCATGAATTCTTTAAAGCATAAACCTGATGGGAAGTGCAGCCCTGCATATGGTGTAAAAAGGCCTAAAAAAGCTGAAGTGAATTAGTGTCTAACGTATCCAGTTGGGGAAACGGCAGAAACAGCAGAACAGATGCTAGTGGCGCTCCTGTCAGAAGTCAAGAAAAGAAACAATGAGCAAAAGGTAGCACAAATGATGGAGATGACCTTTGCACTTAGACGGCAAGAGGTAGTTCAAGAAGCACCCATGATTGCGGAGTTCAAAACTAGGTGGCCAGCTCTCTTTCTTGTGCGAGAGGCAAGTACAAGAGTCTAAGAACATCCTCATTTTACAGAAGACTGACATATCTACACAACTGTAGCATCACTTTAACTAACTTGACTTTTGTGTCACTGTTTTTGTAGGTGAGTGCAGAATTTTAGAGAATCACAATAGTTCCTTTGCTGCCAAAGTTCTTCTCTGAACTGGATAATCACTCGGCAAACCTGATGAAGGCCTTTTCCAAGAAAGGTGGAGAACAAGGGAGAAAAATCAGGACCATCATAGCACCTATAACCAAGGTATGATACCCAATGAAAGAAATATTAGGAGCTTGTCTTTTTAGGCTATATTATACATTTATCTGAAAAAGTTGAATTGCAATCAAAATTTGTATATAAGTAAGTTTTTCACACCTAAAATTTTATATTTGCTGTGCAAAAACATAACTGTCTCACTTTGTGAAACTCATTGCTGTTTTGATATTTTTGTAATGATCTATTTTTTTGTGATCTGTGTACTTAGGCTGACAATATCCAGGTTAAAAGAGAGTGCATCCTCAAAGCTCTTTGGGTGTACCTGAATGAAGATCCAGAGAAGCTTGTCAAGGAATACTTGGTGTGTCAATTTTTTTAATCTTCATTTTCTTTATTTTTTTCTTAAATAAGAAATTTTAAACCTAAATTTAAATTTTTTTCTAACTGGACACTAGCTGTGGTTCCATGTGCAAAATATCTTTGATCGGATCAAAGATCGAATTAGAATTGAACACTCCACATAGGCCTAGAAAAACTATCAATTTATATCAAATGTTTGTATATAAGTAAGTTTTGATTCAATATGATTCCTTTTAGTTCAAGTAATGCTATTTAATTATGTAGAAATCCTTTCCATAATTTTTTTATGTTCATTCAACATGACAGTTTTTTGAGTGTAGTACTCAGCATTTTTGTCAAGAGATATTGCACTGATTGGTTTTATCTTGCACTCTTCTTAAAGATGGCACCATTCTACTTTGAGACAGTTTCAAAGTGAACAACTCGAGTGGTACTGGCAGAGGAGTCTTCACTGTAGCAGAGGAAAATGGTGAAAAACAGGGGAGAAACAGACATGACGCTGCAGCAAAGTAAAGCTGATCCTCATGATGAATGATCCTCAACACTCACCTGCATGAGTTGCAGCAGGACAGCAGGACCTCTCAGGCTGGTCTGAATTCAGTTAAATAGAAATATCCACCACTAATGCCCAAATCATTTACAGTTCTTTGTTAGTGCAAAACACTCAAAACCATGTAAGAAAACATGCTCAACAGAACAGGTCTGGTATGAAAATCAATAAATGAATAATTAGTTTCTTTTTTTTTTTTTTTGTTTAGCCAGGAAAGGTACCATTATGATGTAATAATCCATGTGTAACCACTTTACTCTGACATGTTGAGACGTGTACT
This sequence comes from Oryzias curvinotus, assembly GCA_023969325.1. NCBI lineage: Eukaryota > Metazoa > Chordata > Actinopteri > Beloniformes > Adrianichthyidae > Oryzias > Oryzias curvinotus. The sequence continues at coordinate 26,588,342 of CM043718.1, forward strand.
GTTGTTGTAATTCTGCTTCTTTAAGACTGGCTTCTTTCAATCATTTTCATACCAAACCCATGCAAATAAAATAATTCTGTATTTACCCTCGACGACGAATAATGAATACCGTCAGCATCACAACAGCAATCACACAAAACAGCTGCATTAGAACAGGCCTGAACGTGGCCAACCAGCAAACAGGAGAAAGGAAAAAGTTATCCTGGTTTATGACAGAACCATCAGGTACCATCAGGTAGCAGCAGCAGCGGCAGCAGTTAGCAGCGGCTAGACCTTTACTCAGTAAACCTGAAAGAAAATAAAGCAAACATTTGACTATGCTTGTATTTAAACAGACACATTTAGAGTGCTGAGTGTAAAGAAAGGACTGATCTAAGACTAACATGTAGGCTAATATCAGTTTTTCAACTACTAGTACTACTATTCTGCGTACAAAAATAAAATCATAAAATCATAAAATCATAAAATGATGTGTGCAAGTTTGTGCTGCTCACTAGGCTGGAATGGGATTGTTGGTAAACACGTGGGTCCTGTCATCTTCTTCACTACATGTCCCTGCTTTCTAGTAAAAGAAATAAGAAAACAGGTTAGAATAAGAAGTAGTAATTAAACCTCAGTGTGTATTTGTGTGTGATTTAGTTTTACCTTGTAAAGGGAGGAGTTTGGATGGAGAGACAGAAAGCATCGATCTCTCCAACTCTTCATCATCTTCCATCTCTAAAGAAGACACTAAAAAGATGGGAAACATCACTTCTACCATTGTTTTCTAACATCAGCATGAAGGTCTTGTCTGCCACAGACCTGGAGGACTAGAAGAAGGTTTAGGAAGAGGAGCTGAAGAGCTCTGAGTCTGAGCCTCTTTCTTCTTCAGGTACTGCTGGAGCAGGAACATGTTGCTGCCTGAAACCCACTGTTTCCTGAGGATAAATGATGCATATCCATCTTCTCTTTTCTCCCAGACATCCCTCCAGGTCTTCTTAGAATGCACACCAAATCCAACCAGCTGGTTGTCCTCACTAGTTGAAGGTGGCTCCACTGATCTTTCAGCTAAATAGTTTCTCAGATCTCTAACTTTGCATATTCCTGTATATATATAAACCATTAAATGCATAGTAAAATACTGTAACCCCTGTTATGCATAATAAAAAAACATAGAAAATGTAATGTAACTCATGTTCACCTCCATACTACCTTTGGTAAAATGAAAAAGGTTCTGAAAACACGCACGCATGCACGCACGCACGCACACACTTAACTGGACAACGTTTCTAGCTTGAAGATCTTCCTCTCATCCCCGCTATTATCCTCACCGCTGAAGTTTCAGTCCTCTTGTTCAACAATGACGGAAGGGAAATGTCTTTAAATTAGAATCTTTGTCCTGTTATTTTTTTTTTTACTTACATCAAACTTTAAGTTGTGTTCTTGTGTTTTCAGCGATCGGATCTAATCTGGCCGCAAGATTGTTGTTTTCTTTTCCTGCATGCTCTTCCTGTTAAATCCTTACTACTAAGACGATGTGGAAACAGCGCCCAGTTTCAGCGATTGGTGGACTCTCATGTGGGACAACATATCTCCTTCTTAAAATAATTGCAGAAGTCATTTTTTGACAAAAGTGATTTATTTGCCTAAATCCTCTCTTTGTGATGCTGGCCACCTCTGGTAAAATTGCCTTTATCCTCAGTTAAACAGAACTTGCTATTCTACTCCTTAAGTATAATTATCTATGTATGTCAAGAATGTGACTTAGGCAGTTTTATTTTGCTTAAGTCACGAGTCAATGTGATTTAGACAATTTTACAAACATTTCATGATGGCTGCTGATTCAAGAAATAGAAATTGTTTTTTTCTTTGGGTTTTGAGGTTATTTCCATAATTCAGGGCTCCTCCTATGTTGGTAGTTAAGAATTTTAACTATGCTATACACTAGGCTAAAAATATTCCATAAGATTTCATCTTTTGATGTATTGCAAAAAAAAAAACCCAAAAAAAACTGCAGGTCCATACCTTTACCCTTTTCAATTTGGGTTCAAAGAAAGCTACTGCTACATTTGAGACAAATCAGAAGGTGACATGTATAGTGAGGTCTTGCTCATCTTTAATATCGTCATTTTAAAAGTGTGATCAAAGGCAAGTCAGAACTCAAGGAGATCATAGTGTGAAGTGATGGTTGCTGTTGTCAGAATGCAGGTGAATGCATACTCTGAGTTTGCAAGGAAATATGGGGCACTAATAACTCAGAAATAACTAGAAATAACTTGTTGCAGGTCTTACAAATGAAGTGTGATAGCATTCATAGTACTATTAAACAAAATATAGTTAGATATTTTCACCCCAAGAGACCATGTCATTATACTTCAGATTGCAAATGTAAGGCTATTCCCTTAACATGTGAAAGAGCTTAAGCACAATGGGTTCCTGAAACTTAATGGATCTCGCTTCAGGCGAAAAAAAAGGCTACAGGCTAAAATGCTTGATCTCTAACTGTACATTCCTTGCGGGCTCTTCAGTTTCTCAGAAGCCTCTGCATGGAAAGAACTGCCACAAAAGGGTATTGATGTCAAATGGGCCATTGGTAAAATTTCCCACATTAATAGGCATTAGACAAGAACCTTACAAAGACAAGCTAGGAAGAGAAGTGGAGAAAGCACATTCCTAAGCGATATGTTCAGTCAGTTTGTCATTGGTGTTTTTCTCAATAGAATAGAAGACTTAAAATTGTCTAAATCACAAAGGCATGTTCAAAAATTTGCCTACGTCGTTTAATTCTCCCATGTTCCATGTTTGGGTAACTTTGTTGTTTGTATGTCAACAGGGATCTGTTGTCATAGCTATTTTGATTAAAATTGCAGTAACTATCATATATTAAACAAACTTTTCAGTGTTTTGCTTTTCCTGAAAAAACACAAAAAATGACGTAAGCAATTATTTTAGGGTGTCTATTTTATAAGCCCCTTTTATAAGTCAAGCGGTGTAACAGACGCCAGTTCTGATGAGAAAACAAAGAGGTACATGGATCTATATTCCTGGAGGGGTGGATGCGTTAGAATGGACAGGAGCAGGAAGCTTAGCTGCGCCACAGCTACAAGCTTTTTCAAATGGCATTTTTTTTCATCTACTCCTGACTCACAATGGTTGAAATTAAGGAACACTTAGAAAGCTTAAGCTTAATTTTCTTTATATTTGTCCTCCATCATGAGAAAAATGTTTCAGGAACATGTTAAAAACACCAAAACACAATTTTCATTGGTGAGTCTTTAAGAATCAGTTTAAAAAGAAACATTTAAATGGACTTTTTTGATAAGAAACACATTTTACATGTCTTTTAACTAGCCTGCATCTATCCTATCAATTTCTTCCATTTTTTTAGCTGGGTTTTAAAAGCAGCACTCTAGAAATGCCCAGACCTCCCCCTCTACCGAGACTTCCTCCAGTTCTGCTAGGGAATCCCAAGGCCATCCGAGAGACAAGGTGCCTCCAGCTTGTCCTGGGTTTTTGCAGGGGTCTCTGCCTCCCTAGAAATGCGGGAGACCCCGCAAAACCCCTTCAGGGAGACTTGTGGGAGTCATCCAAAACAAATGTTTCAGCTGACCTGGAAGTGAGCTGGGTGACAGGGCGCCTCACTCTTTCCCTGAGAGAGGGAGCCACCTTGTGGCTGAAGCTCTTTCCAGCAGATCCTTTTTTACTCTTTCAGTCATAACCTTGGGTCAAAACTATAAGTGAGGATAGGGAGACTTTTTTATTTCAGTTGTGTGGTTTAGGATTTTGACTTTTTTTCCTTTTTTTCTTTTACTCAGACCAGCTTTTCTTCACAACAGTTGTCTCCCTTCTCTTGTTTCCCCACGGTAAACTTCACAAAAATTCTAGAAACCTGTATTTTTCTTGAACAGGGATTTTTAAAAAAATCAAAACGTCACCTTATTTATACAGTTTGGTGCATCAAAATTGTGTTTATAAAAAAAACCCATTTCAAATTACTTCAGATCCCTTGTACAGAACAACTGGATGTATCTGTAAAAAAAAAAAAACTAAGAAAAATGTCCTTCATACCAAGCTAAAAATGCGTTTCAAAGTTTCAAACAATTAAAATTCCTAAATACCACAAAAATACGTATTTGTCAATTTTGGTTGAAAATTTGGGGAACAAACCAAGAATAAAGTGACATCCTTATCTAAAAGATGTAGTGACAGAGGGAGGCCGGTGTGGAGCTGAAACCTTCAACTGACAGCAGTTGTTTTGTCTTTTAATTATTAGTTTCAAAGACACTTCAACAATCTGGTTTCTAACTGGTCTGTGAAATAGAAGTAGAAAAAGGTTAAAAACAAGTTACCGCTACCTGGACTAGGACATTTTGTTCCTATCCAAGAAGCTTTTTAAATTACTAATTAAACTAGTGTAGAATTCCATTAAGGAGGAGTTCTGAGTCTTCAGGCCAGGACCAGCAGACTCAGAGACAGGTTTCTCCACCAGGCTGTCAGGGAGCTGAACTCTCTCCTAGCCCTGCCCCCCCTCCCCTCTTGTTGCCCCCGGCTCTGCTGAACTCTGACACGCACACATAATCCTACCTCATCAGCACTGAACTGCACCTTCCACCAGTTCACTGGCGCTATAAAAAACAAGAACTATACTACAGTCTCTTTATTATTTTGTCTTATTGTATTTTATTTTGTAATTTGAAGTTAGATTCCCTGTTTAGACTGCCACTTGAAAGAAACATAATATCAATTTCTATGTACGTGAAAACATTATAGACATTGACAATAAAGTTTACTTTGACTTTGACTTGACTAAAAAATTATGTCTTAAAAAAACTTAAAAAACTAAGTCCAGATGGCTTTTTAATTAAACTGCTTCTGCAAAGGAACAGTCATGGATGAATTATTCTTTACAAATATGATTCAGAACTGAAGAAATCTACAAAACACTCCCCTATAGAAAAACAGAGCACACATTTAAACACACTAAATATTGTCAAATCAATTTCAAATCAAATATTTTTCTTTAAAATTGTCAAAAAATGTTCTATTTGAGAATAAACAAAAACTATTGTTTTTAAATCTAGATGTATAGGGACAGTAAATTTGATAGTATTTGTTTAAATCTATACGTATAAATAAAGGGCATGTTGGAATTGAAAAACTAAAACAAAAAAAAAGCAGTTTGTCTTTTTATTTACGTAAAACCTACGGTTTGATTGTACATTAAACATAAACCCTTTATAGGGCACTCAATGAAATACTTTAAAATTCAAAAATTCAACCTTAGAGTGTTATTGGAGAACATAAGAACACTTCATTTCATTGGTAACATTTTTCAATTTATTTTATTTTCATGTAGAAAATCAATGCAAAGGAAGTGACCATATTTGGTTACTTGCCCATGAGTGGTAAAACAAATTCCAATAAGTATACATATATATATAAATATAAGAAAAACATATATTATGTATTTTAACATTTTAATATCACTTTTAGAACATAAAAGTGCTAATACCAAAAAGTGCTGATAACAAAAGTGTTGAATAGACCAGTGGTCCCCAACCACCGGGCCGCGGACCGATACCGGGCCGCGGGACACTTTGCACCGGGCCGCGGAGCGGTTCCAGGCCGCGGGGAAATTTTTGCATCGGGACGCACAGAAAGAAAAAATAATTTCCATTTTATTGTTTTTTTTCCGACAAAAACGTTTTATTTTGAAAAGTGAGCGGATTCACTTTGTTACATCTGTCACACTTAACGCACGTCAAAGTCGCGACACCAAACATCAGGTGATAAACCCCACTAAAATTAAACCCAAACAACCAAAATGAGCAAAAAACAAGCTTGTTTAGAAAGTTGCTTTGACAAGGGGAAAATTATAATCATTATTGTTATTATCATTACTAAAGAGAAAATACCATCCCCGGTCCCCGGTATACGTGTCTAGCGTTGCACCCCCCCCCGGTCCGCGGTAAACGTGCCTTGCGTTGTACCGGTCCACGGTGACAAAAAGGTTGGGGACCACTGGTTGTGTGAGGGTCTGGGAATGTCCTGGTTGTGGGTGGGTGGGACGAAATCAAGGTCTGACACATCATCATCTTGATCCTCATCATCATCACTAATGTCAGGGTGGACTGGCACAACAGCAGTCTCCCTCCTCTTGCCATAAAAGATTGATGGAAGCTAAAAATTAAAAACATGCAATAAAACAATTGTCATAACATCATAAACTGACAAACATCACTCTTTATCACTATTCAGAAAGTAAAACAGTGTTTAAATTCTCTCTGAATCACTGTATAGTGAGATAAAAACATTTGTCAACATTAAAAAATAATATGCTAGGTTGTATTTCTTTATTTGTAAAGAAAATGCACTAATATGGTTTGTTAGATGCATAGGGCATATGTCCAAAAACGGACATTCCAAGTAAAACATAGTTCATAGTGAAAAGGGCGTATGATCAAATATGGTGCCTGCATTTTTCATGCCGTATTTTCACTCATTTCAATAAATTATCTGCAAACAACTTATATGTCAATACTTAACACAACTATTCAACAATAAAATGTATGAGTTTCATCAACTTACCATGGTTAGTTTTGACAATTTCTTTGAAAATGTCCAGTGAACCGAGCTGCAAAAGCAGATTTTTCTGACTTTGGAGAAAAAGGGAAATCTGATGTGACCCTGGTCTCTGCTGATTGGTCAAGTTGCACAATTGAGTAACCTATAATGTAGAATGATCTTTGCTGATTGGCTGGGTAAAGATCACATGATTCTTCAACTCACTGAGACGGGGGGTTGGGCGTGATAACTAACATGTGTGGAAATTACCAAAAACAGTCACTTGCCCTATAAAGGGTTAACTGTAAACCCAGGGTTTTTCACATTGTTTTTCGTGGCATTTGTTCCTCTATTTGCAAACTGTCTATAATGTGGAAAGAAAGACTGCAGATCAACATATTAGAAATTGTATGAAATACAGAGAGGTAGGCAATCTGAAATCAGACAACACAACTCTTTAAACAACACAAAAAGTTACATTTTTGGCAGATTTTGTAAAAGAAAAAAATACATGTAAGTTGTGAAGCTTTATAACAATAAGTCTGAGTGGTTCCACATTATTTATACCTTAAATTTTACCTTCCTTTTCTGTGTTATAATCACTTTTAGTTGATTTCCGCTTTGCTTTTTTAACCCTTTCATTTACATTAGGGTTGGGCAATGCCGGGAATTTGGGTATCAATCTGATATCAAGGACTTACAGGGCCAGTATTGCCGATATTGATAGTTTTTCTTGAAATTTTGGGAATAATTTTGGAAATACACATTTTTTTGATTAATTTAGTGTATAAAAAACAAGACAGAGACCTTCAGCAAATAAAAAAAATGTGTTAACTAATTCAAATTAAGAACAAGTGTACTAATAATAACATACCAAAATAATAATAGGGAAACAGTAAGTGCAATGTAATTAAATTATTTGAAGTCACATTAGTTGTCTGTCACACATCTGTGTAAATGAAAATGTGTTCTCCGCATTTGACCGCTGGGGGAGCGGTGAGCTGCAGACACAGTTACTTAGGAACCATTAGGTGATTTAAGTAACTATAATAAATATAAACAACACAACAAACAATCCTGCCATTGCGTGCAAATATGTGGCGCTCTAATGAATCTCTCTGCTGCCTGATGAAGCAGGGAGGGGAGGGGCAAGATGTGAGCAGCAGCGAGGAGTGTGTGTGTATGTGTTTGTGTGTGCACACTGTTTACGCAAACGGACAACGTTGCCAGATTGGGCAGTTTTCTGCTCAAGTCGGGCGAGTTTTTTTTACCCAATCTGGCAACGTTGCAGACAGATAGACAGTGCGCTTGCATGAACTCTGTAAGTAAATTTAGGCTTGTTACTGTAAGTAGTAAAAACTACAATGTAAGTAGTAAGACAAACTGCGATGTAAGTAGTAATATACAGTTTTAGTAGTATACAGAAGGTAATGTGAATATTTTGAGGAAAAAAACCCCCAGAAAATGGAAAGCAAAAGTTGTTGTAAAAAGGGTTGGGATCATACAAGATTTCTCTTCTACCCACTTCTTTTCAAGCACACTGTGTTGTTTTATTTGTTTATTTGAAAATCTTTTGTTTATTTTCATTTTGTGTTTGAAATAGAATTTGAAACGGAATTGAAATTGAAAAAAAAACTGTGATGAAAGTATTGAAAGTAACAATCTGATCACACTAGTATCAATACTTCACCTTGGTATTGATACTATCAATACTCAGATTGATGCACCCACCCTTAATTCACATAACTATTATCAGTGTAAAAATTCATTTGATGTAATTTAGTTTGCAAAAATATATTTCTTTTGATTTTTAGTTTTAAGTCATTTTACTGAATTGTTACCCTGTAGCTGCATGCATGTTTGTGAAGTTTCTGCCTGCCTTGTTGTGGGTGTGTCAAATGTATTGAGGGCTTCTAGACCTGAAGTCAAATGCTTGTCTGTCAGCTCTACAGGATGGGTTTGTGTTGTGTGGACATTTAAGGACCAAACAGAAAGGGATGATGACCTCGATCGCAATATCACGTAAGATCATTTCTTTCAGTTCACCTGTATAGTCTGGAATATTTGTTATTAAAATGACAGTTTAGTCTTTAGAAACATTTTGTTTTCTTTAGTGTTTGGTTTGTGCATTTCTTGTGATTCAGTCAGCAAAGCTTTTTTTTATTTGATTTGATTTATTGTTTGACTTCTACCATTGTAGTCAAAGCAATAAAGTTTTACACTGATTTATCAAATTCATTACAGAAATGATAAAATGCATCGATTAAAAAAACAGAAAATAAAACAAGTCACTTAAATCACATTTGCTTAGTTAAATACAGTGATCATTAACTAAAGTCAAGTAGACCTTGATTTACTGCTTGAAAAGGAGCTGGAAGAAGCAATTTTATACAATCCCATCCCTATAGAGGTAATTCATTCTATAGTTTTGCATAAATTTGTAATCCAGTTCTGATCAGATAAATTCTTTTCAAGAAACAAAATCCAGAGCCTAGTAATGATTAATTATCTTCAGAAAATTTTTATTCATGATTTCAGTAAACAGTAACAGTAACCTTTATGTAATAATTGTAATTTCATTTCCTGTGTGGACTCTTAAAAGTGTTCTCAATTTTAAATTTTTTCCGTCCATGTATTCAGTTTCCAATTCCAGAAACCAAAAACATTTCAGTTTGCACAGATAAAACATGTTTTTATTTTTTAAACTTATCTACTAAAAATGTTCTTAACAACATTTAGATTTATTTTATGTGCTTTTTAAATTTATTACATTTATTTTTAAAGATAACTATTCCTCGAAAGCACAAGCTGTAATGTTGATGTGAGAATACCCGTTTTTATTTTTTTTCACTTGTTCTGTCCAACAACTTAGCAAACAGATTAGAGCTGCAGGCCTTTTGTGTTGGACAGGTTTTACTATCACAAAAAGAGGTTGTAGAACTTTAGAAGCCAGAGTGTAGATTTGAATTAACCCATTTTTGTTGAGTTATTTATTTCTTTATTTGTTATATTTAGTGTGTGTGGGGAGGAAGAGGGAAAACATGTGTGTCGGGGGGGTGGGGGTGGAAGAGAGTAAAAGGAAGAAAGGTGAAAAAAGGGGGGGATACACGCACTGATTTGGATCAGTTATTCTTTTAAGCTGTAACAATTATACCAGCTCTGCTGGAAAGACAAATATTCCATCATGGGTACAATTCTGACCCGAAAATGAGTGGAAAATATCTGTCCATCAATACACTGTGGGTTAGAAGGAGGGATGAAGCAGACAGGGAGCAGTGTGGCAGTGTGCACGTGGGGGTGGAGATACATGCATGTTGCCGAAGTGAACCTTGTGTTGTGGGGAACCAGATCCTACCCAGCCAGACCAGGAAAGGGGAGGAGAGGCCCCCCAAGGCCAGTGTCCCCCCCAGCACCGGACCCAGGCAGCCCGGGAGGGGGGGAGGCGGGGACCGCCCACCCGACCAGCTAGGCGCAGAGAAGGCCCCCCTACAGGGGCCCCCACAACGCCCAGAGGCATAAGCGAACCCGGTGTCCGGCCCCCAGGCCACAGGACAGGAGCGCCGGGTGCCAGACGCCGAGACAAGGGCCAAGGACGAAGCCAGGGCCCCAGAACCCAAGAGCCGCCCACCACCCGACCGGTGCCCTGTGTCCGCGAGCCAGCCACGGCACGCAACCCAGAGATCGCCACGCACCCACAGCCACCCCCCATAACCCTACCCACTACAACCCCCCCCCCCTCCCCGGCCATATTATCTGAGCCCCCCCTCCCTAACCCTTTAAGTGCCCTACCCTCTCTGCGTTGGGGAGGGAAATCCCCAGAGGATACCCGTTTTTAAAGATTAAAAAAAAAAAGAAAACATCCTAAGCATGCAGGAAATGTGCTGTGAAATATTTTTTCACATGGACTAGATCAGAAGTCGGCAACCTTTACCCCTCACAGAGCCATTTGGATCAGTTTCCCACAGAAATGACAACACAGGGAGCCGCAACAGCCTTTGAAAACCCTGCTGTTTTCAGTGAACAGCATCATTTCACTGGTTTTTACATTCTTTTAGTCGTTATTCACTTTTCGTTTCACCTCATTCAACATGTCTTCAGAAGCAGTCCTGGGTATTTGACGCCCTTGGCGAAGCAAAATATCATTCATTTTACTTCATAATTAAACATATGTAAAACATACTCGTATACTTGAATTCACAATTAAGATATATTGTTAGTTCATACGTAACACTCATCAGTTTGCGTCTTCTTTTTTGAAAGCTGGCTTCTGGTAAAAATTGTCACATTTTTCAGCTTTTTTTTTCTTGAGCTGAATTCAACCCTAACACCAAATATGAATTAATTATTCCGGTCATTGCCGTTGGCTTCATGAATGAACATCAATGGAAACTATCAGCAGAAGAAGAAATGCCAACCTTGGACAATCGACAGATTATGGACCCTTTTTATTTTTCCCTTACAGCATTACTTTATAATAAAAAATACAATAAAAATACAAAAATACAAAAAAAAAGTAAAACAAATGATTAATCACTTATTGAAAATGGTTAAATTGATCAACGTTTAATGATATTTCTTCACTTGCTCCCAAAATTGATAAATTGATTCAAAAATCTTTCCTAATGTAACATAATTTTGCACATGTTTTTAACTTTTAATCTTTGATGAAATTTTGCTATGAAAATCTCTGAAACAGTGTTGTGTATTTTACTGATATAGTATTATTTTTTAATCATATGAATGACTTTTATAAGTAACATAATCTGCATATATTTTAGATGACTGATCTGCATTTGCCATGTTGATTTCTAAAATAGTTATTTTTTGCATAATAATTAAGTAATTCATCTTTGTCATGTGCTTTATTGACACTTTATGATTCTTAATTCTGTCTGATAAAAGCTAAGAACCAGATATTCATAAAACATGCAATAAAATGGTTACAGTATAATGGGGTGGGATTATATAAGTTCGCTTCCTTCCACTCCCTGTCAAGCAATATTTATTAATATGTCTAATTATCCTCAGTTTGATTAGTTGTTGAATGTATAACTGATGAATGTATTGCTTTTGTGTATTATTTCTATTTAATTGCTTGAAATAAACCATTTCAAATCAAAAATCAAAATCAACTACAGGACATATTCTTGTTTTTGTGCTTAAATGTCACATAAAACTGAACAAAAAAAGACAAATGATTGTGTAGATTTCATCTAAAGCATTGACTGTATGTGAGAGCAGCAAAAGAGCTTAGATGAAATCCATTGACAAGACTAGTCTAATTAAGTAAAAACCAAATGTTGGACACCGCCTGAAGTCTTTTTCCTCCTCTTCTTTTTAAACTTGACGCTGATGTTTCCTTTGATCTTTTGTCGATTTTCCACAACCTTGAATAGATTTTTGCATCTTTCAAACTCCCAGAGGTAAGATGAGTGAGATGATGGAAACAAATTCACTTTGGTGCAGACTCCCTTCCAATTTTTGCAGCTGTTAGTTTGTTGCGGGCTCTGAAATCATAAGAGTCTAAGTCCTTCCCCTGCCTCTCTACCTGTTCACCTGTTCACATCCTCTGCAGCTGCGAGTCACCTCCCCGTGCTCCTCCAGTGTATTCTACGCTATGATCAACATAGCAGCAAGTTGACATAATAGTTTTTTTTATGTAACTGTACTGAAACAATCCAGCACTTAACTGCAGGGTGTAAGATGGTGGCAGGTAAAGCATACATGGAGCGCCACAATCAAGTGGTTGAAATAATATACAGGAACATGCGTGCAGAATATGGACTGGAAACTTTAAAGTCAAAATGGGAAACACCTCCGAAGGTGTTAAAGAATGAGAAAGCAAAGATCCCGTGGGACTTCCAGATCCAGACTGACAGGATGGTAATGGCGAACCAACCAGACATTGCAGTGGTGGCTAAAGAACAGAGGAAAGCCGTTGTGGTGGATGTGGCAGTGCCAAGTGATGGGAACATCAGGAAGAAGGAACATGAGAAACTGGAGAAATACCAGGGACTCAGAGAAGAACTGGAGAAAGCATGGAAAGTGAAGGTGACAGTGGTGCCTGTGGTAATTGGAGCACTCGGGGCAGTAACCCCCAAGCTGGAGGAGTGGCTACAACAGATACCTGGAAAGACCTCAGACCTCTCAGTCCAGAAAAGCGCAATGCTAGGAACAGCTAAGATGCTGTGCAGGACCCTCAAGCTCCTAGGCCTCTAGTAGAGGACCAGAGCTTGGGTGAGAATCCACATACGGAGGGTGAGAGGGGTGTTTTTACATATAGTATATAGTGTCAACCATCCCTATTATTTTAATGTGGTGGGCAGGCTTGATTGCGAAGGAAACATGTGGGACGGCTCAATCACTCATTATGTACCATTCATGTTGGTCTATAGATAACTGATCTCCTGGCAGCTGCTCCTTGTGCTTCTCTGCTAATTTACTGTGAGAAGCTGTCACTGAGTGCACAGTCTCTGATCTGCCAAAGAGACATCCAGTGGTGTGGTGAAGGCTGACGTTGTGAATCACCGTAGAAGTCCACCATCTTAATGGTTCACGATGTAAGCTGGGCTGATGGTGGGAGGAGCTTGACGGTAAACTATTTGAACTCCTGTGTCCACAAGAAAGGGCAATTCATGTCCATCGACCCTGTCCATTGTGGGGTCTGCCATTCCTTTCTCACTGGGGTCTCTCAGTTTTTCCCGTTTTGATGAGGGTATCTGCCACAAAAATAGAAGTTCCACAAAATCCTCTGGTGACCAGCTGATTTCAAACTGTCACCCTGTTGACGAGGGCTGTTGACATGGGCCGAGGGCCTGCCGATTACTGACACTAATCTGGCAATCCTTGCCACCATGAAACCCCGTGGAGCAGATGTTCCCTTCAGTACAGGAGCACGCAAAAATGCGCAGGAGCGTTAAAAAATGCACAGGTGCACCCAGGAATACACAAGAGTGCGCAGGTGCACTAGCAATATACAAGAATGCGCAGGGCCAAACTAGAAGGCACGAGTCTCATACGAGTCTCTCACTCTCTCCACTGCTCTTTTGTCCTGCAGTCCCTGACAGAACAGCCTATACAAATTACAACGAAACAATATTTCTACTCTATTTTTCCTCTTTTTTAGGGGGGCCGTCACCTCCCCATCGATTCCCACAACCTGCCGTTGCATCCACCAACAGTTGAGGGCCACCAGTCACAAATAGCGGGATCCCTTTTTTATAACCCTTGTGCTATCCTATGGGGTCCAGATGACCCCACCCTTACATTGATGTGTTCCCCCTACCATGACAAAGGTGGATAAAGGTGGAGAGGATTTCATGTAATCCATGGAAACCAGTGAAGATCATAAATCATTGAAGAAAAAAGGTTCAGTGCACTGTCTAGTGGGTCTAGATGACCCAACTCCCAATGTTACAGTGCCTAGGATAGCACAAGGGTTAAAGGTCTTCTTGGACCTTGGTTTCCCAAGCTGTTTTTTAGGTCTTTCGCGCAGAGCAGTCCAAAGACTCCCCAAGGGCTTCCAAAGCTGTTTTACCTTTTGTCGTTTTATCCTTTTACTTTTCCCTTTTTACCACTTTGTCCAACCCTGATCCAACATGATATGTAAAAAAAAATTTTAAATTCATCCCCTGTAATGTTAAAGTCAACACTTTTACCCTGGAAATGACCAGTAGCAGTAGCAAATTTGAGCTAAGTAATGTAATATGCAGAATTACAGGCTTCTGCTTACCTTACCGCATTCCTGCCTGTTTTGCAACATACCCTGCTCTGACATGTTCTAATTAGCTGGACACACCTGCACCAGGTAATCAGTCATTAGTAGGACTTGACATTTGAAAATTATGCAGACACACCCATCCTTGACGGTCTTCTGTATGCAGAATTTTGATGTAGTTTTTTTTATTTGAATGACACGATTTAAAGATTACTCCAGACAAATTAGTTTTTAGATGACTATGTTAAATGTGACTCATATCAGACTATATATATCCTTTTAGTTTTTCAATAGTATTTCTTTTCTGTTAGTTTTCTAAAGTTTTCCTTATTTTCCTTTAGTTTATTTGAGTTTTTCCCTCTCAGTGGAGAAAGACGTTCTTAGTTTTTTCTACGGCACCAGTGTAGCTACAAAGCAGCTGTCAGCTCACGTCTGCCCTCTGCCTTTTCTGTGGGCATACAGCAGCAGTTTGACCGCATGCCTCTGTTAACATTGAGCCCTATAGTCAGACATGAGGCACAGCCCTCCAGAGCCTCACCCGGAGTTTCCGCTCCGTCTGTGATCGCGAGACACTCAAAATCAGCGATTTATCCTCAGAAACTCTGAATAACTGAGCTACACCAACTGAACGCACGCTCACACACACACTCTTACGCTGCGTGCGGCTACGCCCCCCCCCCTCCTCCTACAGGTGCGCGAGTGCAGAAACCTATGAGGTGCCGTGTAGGACATTATTCAGAATTAGCATTCATAAACACATATGAAATCTCTCACACACACACTAGTGAAATGCTTGTATACATACAACTGAAAATAAATTCATTCACATACACATGTGAAATGCTCTCACATACACATGTGAAATGCTCTCACATACACATGTGAAATCTCTCACACACACATGTAAAATGCTCTCACATACACATGTGAAATGCTCTCACACACACATGTGAAATGCTCTGACACACACATGTGAAATGCTCTGACACACACATGAAAATGCTCTCACATACACATGTGAAATGCTCTCACACACACATGTGAAATGCTCTGACACACACATGTGAAAATGCTCTCACACACACATGTGAAAATGCTCTCACATACACATGTGAAAATGCTCTCACATACACTACTGAAAATTTCGATAGAAACGGAAGGCATTTCAGTGGAAATGAACCTGTGTCCGAATTCCTGCCCTGATCCCTAACTACTAAAACCCTATATAGTGCAGACACCTGTGCTCACTACTTTTTTCTTTTGGGTGTTGTTCATAACGCGCTTGACACAGAAACAAAGTGGCGCATTACCCCCAAGTTATTTTTTCATGCCAATATTTATTTTTTGTTTTTGTGCCGCTGAACAATTAACGGGCTCTTGCAAGGAGGCATTTTTTTCTGTAGTTTTCTTACACCTTACTGAAAATGGCTTTAAATATGAATCTGTCCGTGTTCCTGGCAATAATTCAACCGTTTTTCATGAGATCAAACTGAAAACGAGCAGATATGCAGCATCACAGGGTGGCAAGGAGAAGCAGACGTCTCATAAGATTTCATCTGGATGCCCTGAACAACTTGTGAGTTAAACTTAAAGCTTTTTTTTTTTTAGTTAAACTTCAACTTTAACTTAAACTTTGTTACTAGTCATGCTCAAGGTTACACAGTCTGCTGGGTAAGAGTTTAACATTCTTTTTCAAGTGAGTTGTATAGTCTAATTACATGAAACATTTGTGAGTTCAAAGTTTAGAATTTTTTATTCAGAGTCAAACCATATCACTTGTTTTAAACAAAAATACTTTCATTTTTAAAAGTTTAAATGAAAATCCAAAAACCCAGCCAAAAAAAAAAACACGAGATTTTCCAGCATTCATAAATACTTCATAAACTAAAATGAATGACATCAAAATAAATAGAAACATTCAAAAAATGAGATTTTGTTTCCTCAATGAAATAATTAATGTTCTATTTTACAGGGTCTTCCACGTCTCTACTGCTTTACCAACCCAAAGGTGTCTGTCTTGGCCCTTTACGCTGACGGTCAGTCTGACACAAGACTGGATTTTCGGTTGACCCGCAGGGCCATTGAGCATCTGGTGGAGCAGCTTCGGGTTCCTCACACTCTGGGGGGGGGCACAGGAGACTGACGTCCTGGTGTTTCTTTTCTGGCTGGCGTGTGGCACACCTTACAGTGTGGTAACCAGGGCCTTTGACATGACACGGTCCACTGTGAGCGACGTTGTTCACAGGACGGCAGACCGCATCCTCCAGCTGATGAGCAGGGTCACCCAGCTTCCCAGTGGGAATGAACTACCATAAGTCGCCTCTGGATTTTAGCAGCTCGCTTGGTCTTCCACCTTCCAAAAGGTCACGGGGAGCATTGATGGCTGCCACATAAGAATAAAGGCCCTAAAAGAAAATGCAGCTTGTTGTTTTAACAGGAAGCTTTTTATTCCATTAAAATGCAGGCTGTATGTGACTCTAATGCCAAATTTATAGATATTTTTGTTGGGAATCCAGGATCAAGCCATGATTCACGGGTTCTACGTAAAAGTCCAATTTATGTAAATCAAACAAACCCACCTGAAGGATCCTTTTGGGTGATGGTGGGTATCCCTGCATTGCACATCCCATCATGCTGCTGACACCCTACAGGGAACCCATGAGGAATACCATTGAGGCAGTTACAGCCAGAACCACTCCAGAACACGCTCTGTGGTGGAGAGAGGATTTGGCATGATAAAGATGAGGAGGAGAGCAATATTTCTGGGGGCACTGGAAATAAAACCAACCTTTGCAATGAAAATCATTGCCTGCAGTTCAATTCTGCACAATCTGTGCATCAGCAAAGGGGACTGCTGGGAGCCACAGATGTTGAGCCAAATCAAGACGACACCAGGAACATGCAGCACGAGCAGAGTCGCGTCCGTCTGCAAGGACAAATCTCTGCATTCCTTTCAGCTCCAACTGTGTCACACATGACTCTAGAAGACCATGATTATTGTTAACATGTATAAAAATAAATATTAACATATAAAAGGAAATTCTAAGTGTACATTTGATATTCATATGAAAATCATTTTGAGATTGTTAAAAATAGCTCAGATTTAAATAATACATGTAAATTATTCATTTTTGTTCATACATTTATTTATTAAACAAATTGGGAAAACAACAGCAACATTAAATTTTTGAACAAAAATTTCAACTCAAGTAGACTTAACAGACTCTCCTGTCGCTGTTCCTCCCTCTTTGCCCTTTCCTCCTCTCTCTTCTGGCTCTTTCAACATAAACCTTTACCCCAGTATGACAACGATTAACCGTTTATTAACATGAAGTCAAATCATCATGTGTCTCTAACCATTCGGCACTAGCTTGCCTGAAAACAAACAGGCTATCTTTCTCCATCCGCAAATGGATCAGATTTCCCTCATCCTCCTCGTTCCTTACATATATTACACATTTAAAACATGTGTTAATAACTTGTGACTACGGTTAGAAGTCACCGCTTTTTGATGTAATATCTAGCATTTGTTTTTAGCCTTCGGCGCTAATTCGCGCTAGCGTTAGCTTTAGCATTACCGAAATTGATGAGCTTTAAAACAATGTAGGTTGTTGATTGAGGAATATAACATATTAAACACATCATCTTAAGTATTTATAAATATATTTTACAACAGATACTAGATATTTTTTAACATACTTACACGTTTCGGTGGTTTCCTTGCGCAACCGGCTGCCATTTTGGAATGATTCAGACGTAGTGCATTGTAGCTCATACGCATTGCATTCTGGTCCGAACGCAGTGCATTCTGGTCAATATTCGCCAATCATCTGGGAAATGTAGGCTGCCGATACACATCACCATAGCAACGCTTTTGACTGCCGTTAAATCTCACGATAATCAGCCAACTTCCGTTTCTACTGAAATGCCTTCCGTTTTTATCGAAAATTTCAGTAGTGTATGTGAGAGCATTTTCACATGTGTATGTGAGAGCATTTTCATATGTGTATGTGAGAGCATTTCACATGTGTATGTGAGAGCATTTCACATGTATATGTGAGAGCATTTTCACATGTGTGTGTGAGAGCATTTTCGATAGTGTATGTGAGAGCATTTTCATATGTGTATGTGAGAGCATTTCACATGCGTATGTGAGAGCATTTCACATGCGTATGTGAGAGCATTTTCATATGTGTATGTGAGAGCATTTCACATGTGTATGTGAGAGCATTTCACATGTGTATGTGAGAGCATTTCACATGTGTATGTGAGAGCATTTCACATGTGTATGTGAGAGCATTTCACATGTGTATGTGAGAGCATTTCACATGTGTGTGTGAGAGCATTTCACATGTGTATGTGAGAGCATTTTCATATGTGTATGTGAGAGCATTTCACATGTGTGTGTGAGAGCATTTCACATGTGTATGTGAGAGCATTTCACATGTGTATGTGAGAGATTTCACATGTGTATGTGAATGAATTTATTTTCAGTTGTATGTATACAAGCATTTCACTAGTGTGTGTGAGAGATTTTATATGTGTTTATGAATGCTAATTCTGAATAATGTCCTACACGGCACCTCATAGAAACCATTGAGAGTCTCGGCGGAATACCGCGAGTAACATTAGTTCTGCCTCGGGGCAAAGTTAATAGATTTGGGGGGGGACAAGCCGAAACGGTACAAACGTGAACCGTACCGAAAGTGCCGTACCGAAACGGTTCGGTCCAACTACGTTTACTGTTACACCCCTAATATTTATAAGGCGCCTTTCGCACTCAAGGTCACCATACAACATATATAAGGTATATAAAACACAATAAACAGTTAAACAAGAACAATTTAAATTCATACACATTTAAAGAAAAAATATATAAAAACATGAGAAAGCTACTGTTACTGTGAATACGCTATTTGAAAGAGAAGAATTTTTAGATTTGATTTGAAATGTAGAAGTGTGTTGCAGAGGTAGGTATGACGTTTAGAGAAGAAGAAGAGTTTGGGTTTTATATTTTTGTTTTCTCCAGTTACAGACATTCTGTGGAAACATGAGAAGCTGCTGTTTCCCTTCAAGAACTCAAGACTGCTAAATATTAGACAAGTGTCTTTACTATGCACTTTTATTTCATGGTCAGGGTGAATACTCGATTCTGATTGGCTGCTGGGTGTGGATTAACCCTTGTGCTATCTTAGATGACCCCACCCTTACTTTGACGTGTTCTCCCTACCATGAAAAAGATGGATAAAGGTGGAAAGATTTGTAATCCACTGAACCAGTGAAGATCACAAATCATTGAAAAAAAAAAAAAAAGGTTCAGCGCACTGTCTAGTGGGTCTAGATGCCCCAACTCACAATGGTAAAGTGCCTAGGATAGCACAAGGGTTAAAAAGTCTTGTACCATGGTCCGCGTGAATACTCGATTCTGATTGGCTGCTGGGTGTGCAATAAAACCTGAAAACCGCACGGTGAAAAAAAAAGTTCCGGTCACCTAGCTTAAATGTTTTGTATCACTGCACCAGCTTCTTTAAAACAACCTTTTGCTTCGTCATTTGGACAAAACCAAGCGGTAAGAAGTGAACTTTCTCTCTGAACTTATGCTTTATTCAACTCATCGGAAAGATGAGCATATATATATTTTGAGATTTTGAGATACATATATATATCTTAATCTTGATTGCAACGGTGGTACAGCGCAACGTGGACTATTTGTCATGTGATGTGGCGCGATGTGCCGCAGCACATAACATATAGTCCGCTTTTTGGGAGAAAAGCGATCCAAATCGGAAAAAAAAACAAGAATTAAGGACTAACTGGTCAGTATGTATTGCTTTTACAAGTGACCATGGTATAAGCGGGTTAATGGCCTTCGAAGTGTGCGTTATTACTTTTTAATGCACTTTGCGGAAGCAACCGTCCGTCAGGCTTTCACGGCGTGCGTTAAAAAGTAATAACACACACTTTGTCGGCCATTAACCCTTACATAATTCAAATAATGCACGTGTAACAAAGAAGTTCTTAAATTCTCTGTATTTCTGCTCTGGCTTCTTTAAAAAATACTTTTGCTTCATCATCTGGACCAAAAACAAGCAGTAAGAGGGGACCTTTCTCTCTAAAATAAACTAATGCTTTATTCAACCCATCGTGACGACCAGCATAAGTATTGCTTTCTTTTTCCGCTGTAGTTGAAGTTGGTGCCGGCTAAGCCAGTTGTCATGTTACTGTGACAACGCGCCGCACCACTTAACAAATAGTCCGCTTTTTGTGAAAAAAAGCAATCTAAGCCAAAAAAATAACAATTGTAAAGTACTAAAATCTGATTGATTGATTGGTTGATTTATTGGTTGATTGATTGATTATAAGTCACCATGGTAGTAGAGGAATAATGGCCTTCAAAGTGTGCATTATCAGAAATTAATGCACTTTGAGTCGGATGGTTCAGGCTTCCACGTTGTGGGTTAAGTAAGGGTTAATGTCCGAAGAAGTATGCATTATTACTTGGAAGCCTGAACCACCTGCAGCGGAAAAGGAAAATGATAAATATTCTTGTCGCTACGATGGCTTAAATAAAGCATTAGTTTGGAGAGAAAGTTCCCCTCTTACTGCTTGTTCATGTCCAGATGATGAAGCTAAAGGTTGATTTAAAGGAGCCAGCGCAGTGATATATAAAATTTAAGATAGGTGACCGGAACTTGTTTTTGGGGCATGCAGTTATCACTGTGCGTTATCAGTTCTTAGTGCACACCCAGCAGCCAATCGAGTATTCACCAGGACCATGGTATAATTTCGAATAATATACACTTCTTAGGATTTCTAGGACTAGGGATTTTTATTTTGTATCTCAAAATGTATGTCTTTCCCATCAGGTCAGTTCCAAACTTTCCTCCGAAGTAGTTTAATTTTCACCATCACCTTTCTCTCATTTACTGCTGTCTTCACATCTTTGGAAAGGTAATTACACTTTTACAATTTTTTTTTTTTTTATTCTAAAGCTGTTATTTACATTGTGCGTCATTTATGTGTTTTTTACAGCCATTCCCACACCCAAAAAAACCTGTACATCAACCAGTTACAGTGCAATGCCTGGTTAACACACAAGAAGTGGAAGAACCTGAATTTTACGTGAGTTACTGCTTTTCTGCTGTTTTTTAACATAAGTAGAATGAAAAATGAGTTGAGTATTGTGAACTTGCTCAAAGATACAATTAATGTAAAGACTTGAGGAGAAAAAGTGAAAAAAAAACTTAAGCTTCATTAAAAATGAAAAAATATGAAGATAAAGAACTGATATCACTGTTGCTCAGTTTTTTTTTTTTTATCTGCTAACTTGAGCTTAATTTATATCCTTAAATGAAATGCTTTCCTTGATTAAAGCTTTGCCCTCTGTTGTTTTATGACTGTTTTTTTCCAGAATTACCAGGACGAAAACGCTTTTCCTGAAACTGGAGGACTTTTTCTGGAAGAAGTATGTGTCCCAGCAGCCTTTACCATATGGCATCAAAGGAAGTGGTATGCTCATGTTGTCAGTTTTTTTTTTTAACATTTCTGGCTTTACATTGCATTTTTTAATTTTACATTGACAGATCAAATTGGGCTTGGAACACTTTAAATTCCAGATATAACACTATGCAGTTTCCTTTAGTACTTTGACTTGTTTTATCTCTTATATTTTCAGAGCGGATATTACTCAAAGTTCTTGCTGCAACTGAAAGTTATGACATGCCAGCTCACATTGAAAAGTAAGTTTATCATTTTATAGTTGCTGCATTTGGGAGCTGTGCCTGCTGTAAAATGCTTATTAGATTTAATAAAAATGACTTTTCTAAAAAATTGTATTTAAATAAAACTTGGACTTGAACCAGGGGCCTTCTTGCTGGGAACAGTTTTTTAAATTATATTGTAAACAGTTCTTGACGTTTAAAAGTTTACAACCAAACAATGTAAATATGCCAACAGCTTCTTTTTTCTCCTTACAGCCTTGAATGCAGAACATGTGTAGTGGTGGGAAATGGCTTTGCCATCAAAAACACCTCCTTGGGAAGCATCATTGACAAATATGATGTAGTCATTAGGTAAGCATCCTTGTTCGTAACTGAAATGTTCATTTTCACCTTTTAGTAATTATTATTTAAAAAAAAATATATACCTTACAACTGCTTATAAATGCGTTTATAAGCAGCGTAATACAACATTACTAGTGCTTGTTAATGTCTTATAAATAGTTTATTAATGAGTCTTTTACTGTGTTTATAAGCAGCTTATTTGAACTTGTAAGTCAGTTGTAAGACGTTTACAACTGCTAATAAATGTCTTTATAAGCAGCTTACTCAACATTAAAAGTGCTTGTTAATGTCTTATAAATAGTTTATTAAGGACACCTATTATAAAGCGTTACCAATATGTAAAACTCAATATTTCCAGTTTGGCGAGAAAGTGCACTAAAAACTGGATCTGTTTTGATAAAGATTTATACCTCAACTCATGGCCTTGCCTCCAGTAACTTTATTATTTAAGGGAGTATTCAGAATGGATACTGGACAAGAAGAAAAAGTCAAATATAAGTCGCAGTTTTGGGAGAAAAGTGCAAAGCTTTTGAAAAACTCCACCAATCCTGGCATGATGCTACATTGACACCATACTCAAACTCAAACTTTATTTATTTATATAGCGCCTTTCATTTTGGTTTAAAACACAAAGCGCTTAACATAAAAACAGATAAAACAGTCATAAAAAATGAAAGTTGTTAAAAACAGAAAACAAAGGACAATCACACAAAAAAGGTACCCCTCCCTCACCACCCCCCCCCCACCCAGTTACCCCAGTAGAACCCTGAACAGAACCAAAGAACTGCAGTTGAAGAAGGTCTGGCTTGGTACTGCTGTGAGGAAACGATATCATGGGGATCCATTCATTCCAAGGCCCAGCCCGACCACAGGGGCCATTACCGCAGCGCCCGCCCAACACAGGACAGCCCAGGGCCCCATCCATGGCTATTAGACCACAGAGTGGGACCCCAGCCCGCCCAATGAGAACGGGCACCACTGCAACGGCACCCCCTACAGGTCAGGCTGGTGGTGCCCAAGAACGATGGATCCCCAAGAGGAAACACTGGAGTAAAAAACATGAGAATAAAAAATAAAAATGATCATAAAATAACAACAATAAAAATAGAAAAAGATAAAAAATAAAATAAGATATAAGTATGTTAGTAATTAAAAAATAAAATACGTCAGTGATAAAAAAATAACCTAAGTATCATTGGTAAAATAACACTAAAAAGAATTGCATATTAGAAACAGAGATAATAATAGTCCTTACAAGAAAATAAATAAATAAATAAATAAATAGGTAAATAAATACCTCAATTAATAAATAGATGAATAATAAAAGACATAAGGAATGATCAAAGTCATATAAAAGCCAGACTAAAAAGGTGGGTCTTGAGCCTCTTCTTAAAAATGTCCACAGTCTCTGCAGCCCTGAGGTTCTCCGACAGGCTGTTCCACAGGCGAGGACCATAATGGTGGAACGAAGCCTCACCGTGTGTCTTGGTCCTCACCTTAGGGACAACTAAGAGGCCAGTGCCAGAGGACCTCAGGGTCCGCGAGGGTTCGTATTTTAAAATAATATCATTTAAATAAGAGGGCCCAAGACCATAAAAACATTTGTAAACCATTAAAAGAACTTTAAAATCAATCCTGAAACGCACAGGGAGCCAATGCAGCGATTTTAAAACCGGTGTAATGTGTTCTCGCCCTCTGGTCCTCGTCAGAACTCGTGCTGCTGAGTTCTGTAGAAGTTGTAGATTTGAGATCGACTTTTTGGGTAAACCAGAGAGCAGGGCATTACAGTAATCTAAACGACTAAAAATAAAAGCATGCATTAGCACCTCTGTGCTGGCAAGAGAGAGGAACGGGCGGACTCTGGCAATGTTTTTAAGATGATAAAATCCTGTTTTCACAATGTTTCTGATGTGAGGAGTAAAATTCAGCTCAGAGTCAAAAAGAACGCCCAGGTTTCTCACACACTGAGAAGATTTAAAATTCCTAAGTTTGGGTAAAATCATCTCTCTCTTGTCTTAAGGACCAATGATTAAAACTTCAGTTTTGTCCTGGTTGAGCTGCAAGAAGTTTTCTGCCATCCACAGCTTTATATCTAAAATGCAGTTTAAAAGAGTGTTGACAGGTTCAAGGTCATCAGGAGACACGGCAATGTAAAGCTGTGTATCATCAGCATAGCTGTGAAAGTCAACGCCATGTCTCCTGATGACATCCCCAAGAGGCAACATATACAAGTTAAAAAGTATTGGACCCAAGATAGAACCCTGGGGAACCCCACAACCTATTTCATGGACCCCTGAGGAACGAGTATCCATACTTACAAAAAAGTGTCTATCTGTGAGATAGGAGTGAAACCAGTTAAGAGCAGTTCCTGAGAGGCCGACCCGACTCCTAAGTCTGTCAATTAAAATCTGGTGATCCACTGTATCAAAGGCGGCACTAAGATCTAACAGCACCAGAACAGAAAGTTTCTGCGAGTCATAATTATGTCTGAGATCATTTAAAATTTTTTAAAGGGCCGTCTCAGTACTGTGATTTGTCCTAAAACCAGACTGACACTTTTCAAGAATATTATGTTCATTTAAAAAATCATGTAATTGAATAAAAACAAGTTTTTCAATAAGTTTTCCTAAAAATGGTAAGTTGGATACAGGTCTGTAATTGTCCATGATCTTTGGGTCCAAGTTACTCTTCTTCAGATGGGCCTCACCACTGCCGTCTTACAGGCAGAGGGGAAGACCCCCGTCTGAAGAGAGCAGTTAGCTATGTTTAAAATCTCTGACTCAAAGAATTTATAAAATGCTTTAAAAAGAGAAGTGGGAATAGGGTCTAAAAGGCAGGTTGTAGTGTTTGCTTGGGAAAAAACTCGACCAAGCATCTCTGCATCAACCAGGACAAAACTCTCCAGTGTTTCCTCAGGTAAAGACAATGCCACTGACCTGCTAGGATTACTGTTATGTACCGGTTGAAGGTTAGATCTAATAGCATTGACTTTACTCCTGAAGTGGTCAGCAAAGTCCTCACATGCAGTTTGTGAGTGAGGCACGATGGATTTATTAAAATCTTTGTTTAGTAAAAAATCAATAGTCTTAAAAAGAAACCGGGGGTTGTGTTTATTGTTTGTGATGAGATTTGAAAAATAAAGTGTTCTTGCCTGTTTGACAGCGTGGTTGTAGGTTTTTAGTTGATCTTTTAAAAAGTCATAGTCGACTGTTAAATTAGTTTTTCTAAATTTTCTCTCTGCTCTCCTACAAATTCTCTTCAGGTTTAAAATATCACCGTTTCTCCAAACATCATTTGTCGCCTGCTGCCTTTCTTTTGACGTTTGTCTAATTTGCTGGTGGACGCTTGTCCAAAAATGCATTCATAAAATCGATGCTACAGACATGTGGGAGGAGCTACGGCCAAAAGTTTTAAGCCTCATCGCTGGATGGAAGTACTGACTGTATATCTCATTTACAATGCACTGACACGGATGATGTTGAGAGATCAGACTTATTTATTTTGAAGAGCTCTTGGTAAAAACGTCTTCACATGGGTGCATGAGATCATTTAGAGACTCTCCCAGTTCAGAGCAAATCACCATCTCTGTAACCCAGTTGGAGGACTTGCTGTTCCATATTAGTCTGAGGAGGGAAAGAATAAAAACAAGAACAATAATGTCTCGATGCAAATAGTTAAAATATCATGAAGTTCTCCTCCATGTTGATTTTGGACTCCATCTACTGATCAGAGTGAGCGATGCTTCTTCTTCTGTGTTGCTGTCAATCAGTAGCAAATACAGATACACATACCTACAGGGCCCTCTAGTGGTTGTTAGTGGGAAAATAAAAAATCTCATGTAAGTCCCAGCCCACATTATTCAAAAAAACTAGACTTATAAGGGTAGTAAAACATTTCTATTATCATATGTCAGTTTCTTTGTTTTAGGTTAAATGATGCTCCAGTTAGGGGCTATCAGGAGGATGTGGGAAAGAAGACCACCTTGAGGATATTCTACCCTGAGTCAGCCTCCACCAACCCCAGGTTGCACAATGAGAAGGACACACTGATGGTCTTAGTGCCTTTTAAACCAGAGGATCTCCGCTGGCTCAAAGAGATCCTCTATGATGAAAAGAGGGTGAGGAATATTCCTTTACACAACTAATATTAATGGTCTCTCTTAGTTAAGCCTCACAAGTAGTGCAAATGTACAAAGCCTTTAGTGCATCTGAACTAAATGAAGTTTCCATTGAAGAAGTTTATTTTTCTGAGAAATCTGTTTAATGGTTTCAAGGTTACTTGCTAATTTGCAAATTTAAGGCTTCCTATGGTGTAAAAATCCAAGCTTCAGTTGCAGTTTTTGATAGATCCGTTTTGTTTGTGCAATCATTTATACCCTTACAATGTTTTTATTTAGTTTTTGTTCTTTTGCCTTTCAAAATCTAATGTCTCTTATCTCTATGCTACCCTTCAAGGACAGTGAAGGCTTTTGGAAGCCCCCTCCTCTAATCTGGTTAGGTCACAGAGGTAAAGTGAGAGTGTTGGACCCACACTTTATGCATCAGACTGCAAACAAACTGCTCCAGTTTCCTCTGGCGCCAAATATAAAACAGGTGATGAGTTTTTTTTCTTACTGAAAGATCATGAAAATCACATTTCTTTTTTTTAAATTGTTTTCACTTTCAGGCTTTGTAGCCGTTAGTTTTCTATCCCCTTTCCCCCCACCCATATTTTTAAGTTTAGAATGGACATAACAGAAATATTCCCCAAAATGTTACTCATGATTGTTACTTTTTAAATAAAACAGTTGTCCGTTGGACTATGGAAGGTTCTTGTTAAAGTTGGAAGCAGTTTTGTAGATTCAGAAACAGAAGAATAGACTGTATTCCAGATAGTGATTAAAATACTGATATTTTATCACAACATCAAGACCTGATTCTGATGCAAAATCTGTTATAATCACATTATTGCGTAAACGGTCGAATAGTTGCAGTAGCCAAAGAACTTAGATGCTGACGACAGCTCCGGTGTTAAAGGGTTAAACATGGCAGTAGCCCAATGACTTTTCCCGATTTAATGACTGCTCAGTGGGTTTTTAAGCTCTGTTAAAACCCTGTAAACACATTATGAGACCAATATGCACTATAAATCAAAGCTTGTCTCTGGAGGTTATTTACATATGTGGTCATTGTGGTTCTTGTGGAGAAGGTCCCCGAAAACCCACTACAAGAGTCAGAAAGTCAAACTTGTCTCTGCTCCTGACTAGAAATTCTTTGAGTGCAATGTGCTCAACATTCCTGGACCCACTCCTACCGCTGCTGCAAAAAACCCCATAGTGACACACGCACACAAAACCAGCTCGGTAGCCCATAGACACAAACGGGACATTTGTTAAGGTGCTATATTCCTCCCCTGCTAATTAAATGTTGTCAATACAATAACATCCGTGCAGCCACGCAATGCTTCCAAGACAAAAGCAAAGACCCCCTGCAGTAGTTGGAACTTGGAAGCGGTGCGATGAAATGCAAATCCGTCAATCCAAACACTCCTTTAGATGTAATAATAGCATGACCAGAGACATGATAATAAAATATGAGTGAAAGTTACCTTAACGAAGATATCGAAGACAGTGAGGAAGATGCCAAGACAGTGGGGTGCTTCCGTTTCTGGTGCTTGTACATGCCTGTTGTGCTGCCATAAAATGTAAGTTTGTTTTTGCAAATGAGTAATGGAGTGATCCCAAACATTCGAGCGTTTGAGCCTTAATGCTACTCCAACGCCACTGTCTTTTCATATCTGTCTTCTTGTTCTATGGTTGAGGAAGGGCTAAACTGCCTCCTAATTTTCATGTGCTTTGTGATCTAAATGACTTTGTGGCTGATGGTTAAATGAGATAGGACTTAAACGATACCAAATTAGCGTCAATAATTTTTTATAGTTGGTTTGTCAACATCGATATTTATACTAAACCGATTTTTTCTTTTTTTATAATGAGTACACTATTTAAAAATAAATAGTCTTTACATCTAAAAGACCTGTCAAACACACCTCAACCTGCTGTCCTCTGCTGTTTCTTGCAGAACAATTTTCATCCCACCACAGGGATTCTTGCTGTGTTTGTGGCTCTCAATTACTGTGACGTGGTCCACATAGCTGGATTTGGTTATCCCCCAAAGAATGACCAGCATCAACCTATACATTATTATGGACACCATACTATGAAATCTATGCAGGTGAGTGGGAGTTTTTTACATGTAATCTTTGATTTGATTTGTATCAGAAAAATGCTGTCTTTGCAGAACTCTTCACATGACATCAGTCAGGAGGCTCAAGCTTTAAAAATGTTGGAGGATTCAGGGATCATCACGAACCTGCACCCACACCTGTGACACTTGCTTCTCCAGTTCAGCACACCCTTTTGTTAAGGCAGTGGTTCCCAAACTTTTTCTGCAGGGCCCCCCTTTCTGAAGATTAGAATATTTTCGAGCCCTCCCCCACACTGACACAAACATACAAATCCTTTGTTTCTAAACTCCACCGCGCCTTATAACATGTGGTTAATGAGAAATCTTTCTCTGAACGGTAGAATTCTGTTATCTAAAGCTGAAGGAATCTCTAGATCTGTCGATGTGTCTCTGTCTTTAGAAATGCCAAAACACATCTATAACCTATTAAACAAATTTGGAGGAAAAAAATGTCATTACTTAAGGAAAAATGTTTTGTGTAACACCAGAAAACATGGGGGCATGGATGTATTACCCTTTGAAACTTTAAACAACTCTTTTAAAATAAAGTGGTTAAGTAATTTATTGAAAGGGGAAGACAATATCTGGAATGTTTTTCCCAAATATATATTTGACACAATGGGAGGCATTAAATTTTGCTAAAATGTAATTGTTAAATTGAAAAATTACCCACAAAACTTTCAAACTTTAACAAAGAAGCCCTGCTGGCCTGGAAACTCCTTTATAAACATACTTTTTCTCCAACAACTTGTTGTATTTGAAATAACAGTAATGTACAATACAAGAATAAATCACTTTTTTTTTCTACATGGTATGATAATGATATTGTTTTAATCAGACAACTTTTCAATTCTCATGGACATCTTCTGACGTATAAAGAATTTCTTTTAAAATTCTGTATTCCTGTTCCACCCAGAGAATATGCAATAGTGTTAGATGCCATTCCAACCAGTCTACTTCAACTGTTTAAAGGGATTTATAACACAAATCAATTAAGAACCCAGACAATTTTTTTGGACAATGTGGATATTTGTGTTAATTCAGTTTCCAATAAACAAATAAGAAATCTTTTACATCCCACAACCTTACCTGCTGGGAGGTTTTATTGGGAATCCAAATTTGTGGACATTAACTGGACATATGCTTGGACTATTAGCAATAAATACTGTCTAAATAACAAAATAAAAGAGGTGTCCTTCAAAATATTGCATTGTATATATCCTACCAAAAAGTAGATTTGTTGTGGACATGGACCTGTTTTGTTCATTCTGTGGAACTCAGGAGGAAACTATTTATCATCTGTTTGGGGACTGCAAACATACAAATAAGGTTTGGATGGAAGTAGGAAACTATATTGGAAATATAACTAAACAAACTGTTACATTTTTAGATAAAGACATTAATCTGGGTTACCTTAATGTCAAAGTAGACAAAGATTGTATCTTCATTAAACAATTGTTTTTATTATTGGCAAAATTCCATATTCATAAAGCCAAATGGTCAAACTCCAAACCTAAATTCCAGCAATTTTTGAGTGAAATCAATCAGTACTGTACCATTATCAAACACCAGCAAAACCAAAAAGCAATTTGAACTAATTTAATTTTTGAAAGATTTAAAATGTATTAAACCCCAAAGATTTTTGAAGTAATAATTCTTTTTGTCTTATGTTGTATATATATGTGTATATATTTATATACTTTTTGTTTTATTTCTTATGTTTTTCTGCAATATGTACACATTTCAATTCCCCCTGAGACATTCACATTGTTATTGTATTATGTTGTTTGTCAATAAAGTATGAAAAAAAAAAACTCCACCGCGCCCCCCCTGCAATACCTCCGCGCCCCCCCTAGGGGGCGCGCCCCCCAGTTTGGGAACCTCTGTGTTAAGGAATGCAAATAACGTATTTTGCATTTGAATGTACTTGCATCTTAGCTGTAGATCAGGTACACGGAGTGAAATTCAGTGGCACATGGAGGGTTGTATTCTTTGGATTTAAATTTTAAAAAATCGGGTTTGAGTGACAATATCTTCTCATTATGAACTTTTTCCGCCTATGGGATCCTAAGGAAATGGTCTAATCACACAGCACTGTTACTGTCACCCCACCCACCTATATAAATATTTTCCGAGTCAGCCATCATAAACGGGTGATTTAAATGAATGTGCACCGTAGTCAAGAGAAAACGTAATCATTCCTGTGTTTTGAAACTGTTGTCCGTGAGATGACAGGTGGGGTTAAATGAATGAGTGTCTGGATAGAACGTGAGCACATGCGTGAGTGTGATCCGCGAGCTATGACTGCACGGCTGGTTTTCTTGGTCATGTTTTTGGTATCACAGCGGCTGACTTTTATGAAGTTATATGTTCAGTTTGTTGAATAACAACCGAGAAAGCTCAGATTAAACCCAGACTTTCTTTCTGTTCTGCCAAATGTCAATTACTAGTGGTGAAACAAATTACGCTGTCCAAATGCAGAAATGTACAGAATTACTTTACATTAAGTTACTCAGGCCCTATCTCATAGTGTAACAAAAGAGGCATAAGTCATATGCTTTTCTTCATGTTAATGATTGTAAAGTTTTAGAAATATTGATGGTATTTTGTTCTGTCGTATCCAATCCTATTTTCCTTTTGTAATATTGCTATGAAAGCACTTTTTTGAATTGACTCCAAAATATGTTTAAAAATGTCTTTTGATCTGCTGTTTGTGAATTCAATAAAATGTCAGATCTTTGGGAAATGTTTTTGTGTTTCTTTGTAGTAGATTTCACATTATTGGGGATGGCACAATTGTTAAGGAGAACATTAAAAGACGGCACTCCATGCTATAAATGTTGCTGACCCCTGTTATAGATGGAGGAAGGTTGTTCCAGTCATAGAGAGCTTTAACACAGAAAATATTTTACCCAGATTGTTTTTCATGTCTTGGAACAGAGAACAATTATTTTATTATTTTCGTTATTGTGTCGTAATTTATGTTGTGAACTAAAGGACACAAGGTAATGTTTCAAATTAAAAGGAAGGTCAAAATAAATGCATTTGAAAATGAATTGAAACCAGTGAAATTGTCTTCTACCTGTTAGTGAAAGCCGGCTTAGTCGGTCAAACAGTGTGCAGTGATGAGTACTTTAGGGACGGCGAAGCATAAAGCGGCTCAAAGAATTGTAGAGAAGCAAGTCCTCACAGAAGCATTGAGGTAAATAATATCCAAAATAGGAAGTAACATGTTGTTGTCGGTGAGTGAAACTTCCACTTGTTTTAGCTGCGTCTGAAGAGAAGAAGGGAGTTTTTGTTGATGTTCCAGATCTTTTGAATGTTAATCAAGAGCCGTTTTTATTGAGTCCAGCTGATTCTGCAGGCGTTCAAAGCGATCCTTGGAGTTATTGTAAGCTTCAGTACATTTTTTTTCACAGAGTAGATTCGAGAGACGCACGTCAGGTCGCTTGAGACTGTGTCATCATTCTCTGACTGGCCAAGCTTTTGAAACGAGATCCTTTTTTCGGAGGCGCTTTGGGAGCCCCAAGCAAAACAAATTCAGCTTTAGATGGGGTTCAGGAATTCTTGTAAATTTTGAGCATCTTGAGTATCAGTTTAAGTCTTTGATGTCATCAATCAGGGGGGAGCTGTGAGCAGCAGATACGCCTACTCTGCCATCTTGAAATGCTGTGTGTGGATGTGTCTGGCTGCGTGTGTACGTATCTACATGCATGTATATGTTTCAACAGTGGAGTTAAACTCAGCAAAAACTAAGGGAGGAAAAGGGGCCCAAAAAGTAGCAGAATAACAAAAAGCATGTTAGTCATCCATAATGCAACTTTAACACTTTGGTGTCTCAAAAATGCTTAAAACTATTTGGCTTACTTCAATTTGATTACATGCATCCTGTGCTGCCAAAAAGACATGTATGAAAGAAAGTTTTTTTTCTTGTTATTACTAAAAGCGGTGATGGAACCTGTGAATTTGGCTTTCAAACTACTTTTTTCACTCTCAAGACTCTAGTGTTCAAATTCAAAGAGATAACATTTTTCTTTGTCTATTCCTCCAGTCTTCTTTTTCCTTTGTGCTTACTTTCGTTGAAATCCTTGTTTTTTTTCACCTCTTTTTTTTTGTCATGTTTCACTTTTTAATATTAATTCAACAAAACTACATGAATAGGTCTGACTGTAGATGTTACATTACTGTCAAAGTCAATGAAACTCAGTGAGACGTAAGAACTGCAAAAAAAATAAAAAGAGCCAGGCCGCTCCCTTAACTTTAGTTGTTTGAGCAGCATTCTTGTCCTCAGGGCAAAATATCGCACATGTCTTCCATTCACTTTAGTTGTTTGAGCAGCATTTTTGTCCTCAGGGCACATTATCGCACATGTTTTCATGCTGTTCTAATTGAAGACTTATCATCCATCTCTGCTAAGAGCCTTTGACAGTCAGTAAAGAAATTATAAATGCAGAAATGAGGGCCAGGATCTGCTTTGCCCGTCAAAAACAGGATCTGTAGAAAGCTTCTAAAATGTAAAGATAACATTTACTTCAAAATTGGTTTTGATACGCTTAGTTTCAATTCATTTCAAGTTTTCAAATAATTTTCTATAAAATTCAATATTTTTGTTAAGGAATTTGTCAAATTAACCAAATTATTTTATTTGTTAAAATTATGTATAACAAGTGTGAAAACAGCACCATTAAGATGTTTTCCATAACAACAATAAGTTGACTATTTTTTTCATTCTATTCTTAAACATCAATAACAGCAAAAGAATAAAAAATAAAAAAAGGAAAGGGTATAATTTGATTTTTAAAATTTTTTTAAATGAAAAATGTGTTTATCCAAAAAATGTAAAAGGCGCAGATAAACAAGTTTTCCTTTTTGTTCCCTTTCATTTCCCCCTGTATTAGAACTGAGATTCAAGATCTTTTGTTTGGTTGATTTAACAAAAATGGAAAAAGAAAATAAAAATTGTTGAAGTAGCCTATTTTATATTTTACTGTCTGCCGTAGGGATGCTTTAGTTGTTCACAGATTAATTGTGGTACAGTAAAACAAACAAAACAGTAAAGCACAATTCGTAAAGAACAAGGTACTTGTTTTTATTCCTAAAAACCAAAACAAAAATACAAATGAAGATTAGAAGTAGAACATTGATCAAAACTGGGTTTTCTACTTGCTACCCCCCCCCCCCCCCCATTTTTTGATGAGTTTGATCCTACTTTTTTTAAATGGGTTGTGTAAGAAAGAAAACAAGAAATAGTGCAGGAAACCCCAGGAGCTAAACATTTATAAGAAGTGCACATATAACCCTGGGCACGCATTTAGGAGTTTATTAATCAATCAAACTTTATTTATAAAATAGCGCTACTCATGCAGTTATGCAGCTCGAAGCGCTTTAACATTAAAAACAGAAAACACACAATATTACAGTAAAAACCTAACCCACCCTTCACCCTTCCCACTCCCCTCTGTTAAAACATATGATCCATGACCCCTGCGTACAATGAATAATGACTATGATAGTGAGTTTTGGGTAACGTGTGAAAAATCAGCTTAGGCTGATGGCAGTTATTACACTCCTTTCCAAGAATGGGCACTGTTAATGATTATAATTGATTGTAAAATGATTATAAAACCCCTGCATTGTCAGACTGATCCGTAAGAGAGATGTTGGACAGCTTTACATCACTTGCGTTAAGCCATGTGAAAAGCACCAACAGCACCAAAGTGTTTCTTGTTGTTTTCATTTAGTCTACATTTTAAATGTTTATAAAATGACTTGTGGTGTTGGCTGTGTGTAAGACTGGCGCATGGGAAACCAGGGTTCAATGCCCAGGGGGTGTGATGAGCTTCATCCAGTGGGGGTCCTTGGGCAGACTTTTCACCGTACTGCCTAACTATGTAGCCACAAGGGGGCCCAACCCTGGGAATTCAAAATACAGGGTTGTGTCAGGAAGCCATCCTGCCACACCACCCGTGGGATTCAGTGAAAGCTGATTTGCCGTGGCGATTGCTGAAGAGAGATGCTGAAAGATGACCATAAAAGAACTTATGCTAAGATAAGTTATTTTGTAGTTAAAATCATAATTTATTTGATTTGATTGTGACCAATGAAAACATCTCTGAAATTGTTTTATGTTTATTCTCATTCTCAAAAAGTAGTTTGTTTAGTACAAGTATACTTAGTCCATAAAAGTAAGGCAGTACTTAAAGTTGACTTTTTATATATACTAAATTGTACATTTAAAATGTTTCAATTTAGTCTAAAGAGTTATTCAGTTAGTATACTCCTACACAACACATATGGCCTACACTTGCTATACTTATACTCAAGTATTCAGTATTCTTAATAAAATAAAGTTCAAGTGTATTACTTTTTACTTTTTTCCACAACTGTTCCTTCTTGTTGTTTGACTTTAAAAATGTATTTTTCCTCAGAATGACTCAGTAAAAAAATGAACAACCTTAAACTTTACAATCCTCTCAGACCTGTTTTGTTGTCAAATGTAGAAACTTCCTCAAATATGAGCCAAGTTTCCCAACCCTGGCCCTCAGGGGAGAAATGTTCTGCATGATTTACTGCTACCTTCAAACAATCAAACATAACTGAGCTCGTCTTCAAGCCCTGCAGATACTTAAATAACTGTCATTAAAAGAGAGGTATGGTAGAAAACATGCACCTTTAAACTTCTTCTATTCTTGCACTGAAAAAAAGAAAAACAACACTTGAATACTTTAAAAGATATTTATTTATTCCTACAGGGTTAAAAAAAAAATTTCACTAGCACCACAAATATATATCCGTCACTTAAATAAACTGCTAAGAACTGGAAAAAAGGTTGCTGAAAGAATAAAACAGCAAAAGTGTTGGTTCAGATGGGAGACATTGGGATTCGTCCTTTTTTTTTTTACTTCAATCATGTTTATGTAAAGTAGTTCTTGTCAACTTTTTAGGATTGTAGTCTCCGATTTCTAACTCTAAATCTGTGGATTCCTGTAAAAATCACATGAAAGACGATCAGAAAAAAGGGCAGCACATGTTCGTTCTTAAAAGACGGTCAAAACCTTCCATCCGATTTCATTGGAAAAGCCTCCCTGTTTAATAAAACATTTGCATTAAAATTCACAGATTCTAATGTAATAGTATATATAGTACCCGATTGTGCCACAATAATGGCTTACATTACTGATGGCGTTAGTGCGTGTTTTGTGCATGAATGCCCTAATGAACTTTCTGTACCTCCAGCCAAACTTTGCATGATGTAACTACAACAAGGTATTGTCCCAAAGAAATGCAAAACGAGCAAATAATATAGTGCTGCTTCATAAAATGGACTCCAAAAAAGACCCCCAAAACTTCCGGTCAATTTCTCTTCTTCCATTTTTTGGTATACGGGAAAACAATGTACCGGTATACGACAAACTAATCAAATACTTCAGTGGTTTAGTTCCTATCTGTCGGACAGAGATCAAAGAGTTGTGATGAACGGGAGAACCTTGGAATGGGTAAAGGTAACATCTGGAGTACCCCTTCTGCTTCCACTTTTACTATTCTTAATGTTTATCAATGACCTTCCGGAGGTTGTGAAATCATCTGAGTGGTCATGCATTGACCATTGGACCATTGGGACAATGAAGAAAAACTGTTGGTGAGCAAACTCAAAAAATTAGTTATTTGTGCTCTGTTAACATGAAGATAGCTTTGAAGAATACATTTAATCCCATTCTTAGTTTATAAATTCCTGCTACAAGCCTGAAAAAAGACTGCTGACAAAACTTTTCATGCTCATCTCTGCCTGTGTTGGTAAAGATGGAGGAGACGGAATGAAAATCAAAAGCCTGGAAAACCAACCAAAAAAAAAAAAAAAAATGACATATTTGCCAGTGTTGAACGCAAACCTGCAATTTGAATTTAAATATTCAAATATGTGCACAAAACTCATTTACAGACCAAAGAGGGTACATCAGAAAAAATAAAGTTAGACTTAGTTTTTCCAAAACCGTGCTAAGGTTATGCTTGCAGAAAACAACATTTATTCATCTTCTGCAGAAATTCCTGTTTGACTGGGAATGTTTACCTAAAGACCCGTACGGTACATGCGTGTGAAGGTTTGGCCTGCATTGCTGTGAGTAAGTTGAATGTACTGAGGCCTTGGACTAACAACTCAGATACTCTTCTGCCAGAAGCCACCTGCTTGTGTTGAGTAGACCTATAGAATCAAACAAAAAGTGAAGATGACCTGGAACACAATTTTGCGTAAGATATTTTTATTGAATTTTTGTTTTTACTTTTGTTAATTGGAATTTTTAGACTTTAATAACTTTTTTCTGACTTCCTGTTGATACACATTTGACTTGCATCTGCTTATCTTTGTTGTACTTTTTTCTAAATGTGTATTGTTATTTTTACTGATTTTATTATTTATTTTTTCAGTCGTTTGCCTGTCTATGTATTTTGTAGTTCTTAAATGTATGGAAGGAAAGGCAGCTGAACAAATACATATCGTTCAAATTATTTATTTCAATTTAAGATGGGCTATACTTTTAATGTATTCGTTTTGCAACTTTTAAAATGACTTATATTCCATCTTCTGATATACAAGATATTTGTTTTTAACCACTTTATGCTATAATAAACACATTTAATAAAAACCTAAAATAAATCAGTCTATGAACGGTATTTTAAACATTTCAGTTTTATTCTTTTAACTTAATTTAAAAAACTAACTGCCTGCTGCCTAAGAAATAGAAATACACAGTTTTTAGTGTTTCAAACAACTTTTAATCAATAATAAATTGTTTTATGCTATAAAATATATTCCTTGGTTTGCAATAACAAATAAATCAAAAATATTTACTTTTTATTTAAAGTAGAAATGTTTTTTTTTTCAATACTTACAATTGATTTTTAATTTTGTATCTTTTTAGGTCACTTTCTTACCCTTCTCCAAATTAGTTTCCTTTTCACCATCACTGTTCTCACCTCCAACTCTTTGATTTCAATCTCTGAAAGGTACTGTAATTACACAAGTTATTCTTTTTGTTCCATTTTGAAGCTGGTATGACTATTTCCTGCTTTTCATGGTGTTTTTTTTTACAGCAAACTCAATGACAGCAAGAATCTGCTCATTAACTTGTCACAGTGCAATGCCTGGGAAACGCACAAGAAATGGAAGAGCCTGAACTTTACGTGAGTTAGTCTTTGTCTTTTTTTTTTGCAAAAAGAATGTCAAAGTAGGCAAACAATTTGAGCACACGCAAGGACATTATTCACCATGTTTGAAAAACTGGTTTAATCTAAAACCAGCTGTGCACAGTAAGTGGGGAATTTTTAATTATAGTGAACTATTTTTCATCTTAAAGATAAACTGTGGCAACACTGACAAAAAACATTTCTTGGATTCAGTTTATTGTAATTGCTTTTCTTTTATTAAGATGTGTATTACATTATCAAAGCTCAGATTTTTTCAGAAACAACTATTGTTATAGAACAGCAAACATTGTTGGCAATAAAATATTTAATATTTTGTTAGATTTCACAAAACAAAAAAAAAATCATGTCTTCATGCTTTAGGTAATGTCTCAAAAACCCAAACTTAAAAATGAGAAAAGCATGACATCTTTAGCTGACAGCGTCACAAGAATTGGTTGAAGGGTGGATCCAAATGCAACAGGTTTATTAGCTCAGCTAAAAGTCCACAAAGCTACATCAGGGTCAGGCAGGCAGGAGTCGATAACAGGCAGAAGATCATCAGAAAAGACACAGGTTGGTCAAATACCAGGCGAGGTTCGGGGCAGGCAAACAGAGTCAGGGTCAGGACACAGAAGATCAGGTCCAGAAATAACGTCGATAAGGAAGGCAGTGTGGCACAAACAATACTTTGCATTGAGCTCAGTTCAGTGCAGTGTTTAAGTGTTTTGTGGTTGTTTGAGTGAATGAGTCAGGTGTGCAGCATCCTGAAGTGTGACTAGAACTCTGAGAGCTCTGACTTTAGACAGACAGCAGTTATTCTGTCTATGTCACTCCTGGGAAGTGCTTTACCTTCCCAGAACAAAGACTTTTTTGAAAACATTTGAACATTGAACTTTTTTTTTTCTTTTGAAAACATTAGAACATTGGGCTGCAGTGATTATTAGTCAAGTCCCAATTCAAGTCCCTGCTGGGGGACCTGAACCAGAACACCAATGGGGGACCTTTCTGTGTGGAGTTTGCATGTTCTCCCCATGTATGCGTGGGTTTTCTCCGGAGACTCCGGCTTCCTCCCGCCATCCAAAAACATGCTTCATAGGTTGATTGATTAATCTAAATTTTCCCTAGCTGTGAGTGTGTTAGTGAATAGGTGTGTGATTGCGGACACTCTACCCTGTGACAGACTGGTGATCTGTCCAGGGTGCCCCCTGTTTTCGCCCACAAGTGGCCGGGATAGGCTCCGGCAGCCCTTTGACCCCGAAAGTTAATAAACGGAAGAACATGAATGAATGAATTTGAACATTTTAAATATAATGCATGGAGTAAAAGATACAAGGGAAACGAAATAGAAATAGTCTTTGTTTTCTTTACTACTTGTGATTGCTTAAGTTGTAAAGTAATAAAATAAACCATTTTATTAGCATGTACATATACAATGTTTTTTTTTTTTTAAATGTTCTTTATTTTGTATTCATTAATTTATAATGTATTCATTTAATTTAATGAGAACGTTTTTCATATATTTCTGGATTTTGTACCTGAAGCGAATGTTAATTAGTATTGATTTAGATGTGCAAGTCACTTCTTATCTGCCTTTTTTGTTTCACAATGAATGGAATGTAAAAGGCAATATAAAACCCTCAAGGGCATATGTGTAACGTCAAAACACTTTGTCTTACAAGGTAGAAAGTTTTTAAAAAACAGGTTTGACTCTTCCACCATTTCTGGAGGGCATCAGCTGCAATGTTGAACATGGAACATTTAGTTTCAAAGTCTTGATCTAAAAGAAAAGCATCCACAGTCTGCAGGAAATATGCATTACATTATAACTTTTCCTGAGTCTCTTATTTCTATAAAAAAAAAAAAAAAACGTTGTTAAATTGGAGCTGCGTGGTTCTGGTTCTAGGCCAGGGGCCCCCTACAATTAGAAGGACATTTTTGCATTTTAGGAGGAAAAAGCAACTGCTGGAACAGTACTTTGTGTTTTCCAAAACAGTTTTGATTGATTTGATAGATACAAATATGGGTGTTACAGATTTTTTCCACCTCTCATTTTGAGCAGGGGCATAGACCACATATGTTCTAACACAAACTTTGCACGAGGTCATTGCCGTAAACTGAAGGAAATTGAAAGACAAGAGGATCTTGTTTGTTTTCCCTTGAGTATTTGTATAGGAGCAGAAAAAAATAAAATAGAGTAACGAGTAGTGAATTTTTTTAAAATAAGAATGACTAAAGTAATTTTATTACAATTTCATTCAGTAAGTAAAGTAATCAATCACTTTTTAAAAGTATTTTACCCAACACTGAGTGTAACATTGTTTAATGTCACAAATACCATTTTTCTTTTTTCCTTGTCTGTTGATTCTGATTTCCAATTCTAACTAAAAGTTCAGAAGATGGTGTTTAAATATGTATTATTTTAATTTTCATATATCCAGCAAAAAAACACATAGAGGAACCATTCAAACATATATTAAAGACTAAAAATCGCTGTTTGATCTGTGAATCGTTGATATTGATTTCTGAATTGAATCAGATAACCACCTTACTAATGACTTATAGTTGAGATGATGTCGCTGTTTTGATCACTTTTTTATCGCTTCTTTTGAGATTGAAATCTTTTCTAAAAGATATAATATTTGCTTGAATTCACATATAAGTTTTATTTTTTGTGTTTTAGACTCATCACTAAACAGGTCGGTCTCCAGCTGTCGTTGACTCTTTCACTCAAATTTACAGCTTTGGAGCCCTTGGCTGTAAAGCAGCCAGGAGAATTTGTTTAAACAAACAAACTGTCCTTTTGAAACAAAGTGTGTCGTTTGTCAGGTGTACAAGTGACAGGTTAACCCTTGTGCTATCCTAGGCACTTTAACATTGGGAGTGGGGTCATCTAGACCCACTAGACAGTGCACTGAACCTTTTTTCTTCAATGATTTGTGATCTTCGTGGTGTACATGGATTACATGAAATCTTTCCACCTTTATCCACCTTTGTCATGGTAGGAATAACACGTCAATGTAAGGGTGGGGGTCATCTAAGATAGCACAATTAATGTAACAAGTAGGGGTGTAACGATACGCTAAAATCTCACTTCGGTTCTATTCAGAATTTTATAGGTTCGGTTCGGAACATTTCGGTTTAGTACTGCTTTTCAACAAATCTGCCTGATATGAACTGATATTTTATGAATGATTATTTTATTGTTATTTATTGTATGTGTTTTGCTGCCGGACACTTGGGGGGTATTCCAGAAAGCAGGTTATGCTAGCTCCCACAGTAAGTTTGAGGCTAAGGAAGCATTTAACCTCAGCTTTCAGTTCCAAAAACAGAGGTATGTTTCAGGGTATGCTTAGTTACCTAGTAACTCGTGCTCTGAACATAACCTGGTCTGGAGCAGGTTTAGTTGAAGGTTAGCTTGTTTTCAGAGAGGTGAAGCAGCATGACGTGTCCATTTGAAGATGATTTAGTGGATGAAGAAGTTCAGATAATACTTTTTCCACCGTGAGAGGAGAAGACCACGTATGGATGTTGAAAGATAAACTTTTTTACATTGATCTAACTTAATTATTTGCTTCAGTTAAGATAAATAATTTTTTTTTAATTAAGTCAACTTAAAAATAACATGTAGTTATCAGACATTTATTTTACTTTCATTCAAATTAATTCAATTATGTAGGTGTAACTTTGGTGCTGCTGTTATATCGCCACCGGAAGGAATTGTGGGATACCATTCCCTATGCCTGTCTGGACGGATTTGGGTTTAAATGTGGGTTTTTGAACAAATGTGTTTAGTTGTTTAGCTGTTATACTGTGTTTTGCCGAGTTATTTTATCCTGCTATGTTTACTTGATCTGCACTGTGTAGCAATAATAACTGGTTTAATGTGATCATGTGTTCTAATGATATTCAATGAATATTACATTTCGGTACCGTAACTGTTTACTGAAATCATGAATGAATGTTTTCTGAAGATCATCAATCATTACTAGGCACTGGTATTTGTTACTTGAAGAGAATCTATTTGATCAGAACCAGATTTAAAACACTGTAAAACTATTAAATGAATGAACTCAATAGGGGTGGGATTAGATAACCTTACTTCTTCCCACTCCTTTTCAAGCAATAAATCAAACTCTACTTAAACTCTAGTTAATGATCACTGTATTTTATCAAGCAAATGTGATTTAAGTGACGGTTTTGTTTTGTTTTATTTTCTGTCTTTTTAATCTATGCATTTCATCATTTCTGCAATGAGTTTAAAAATTTTGTGTAAATTCGTTATTTCTTTGACTACAATGCTTGAAATAAATCAATAAATCAATCAAAAAAAATCAATATAGCACCCCTACAGAGCCACTGCTTAATGACAAAGTCAGAGAAATGGAAAATTATATAATGTTTTGAGTCACAACTCTGTTTTGTTTCTTTCATTTTATTGTTATAAAAATGAGTATATCTGCAGGCTCAAACTTAGACATATGAAAGTTCAAGAAGTACAATAAATTAAGATGGAAAAACTTTAATTGAATTAGAGTAATATGACATTTAGTTGGATAAATATGTAAATTTGAGTTGTAAAAAAAATATTGAGTTAGAAATTAGGTTAAATACATTTAACTCAATTACTTGTTACCAATTGAATTAATTCATTTAAGTTGGATAAGTTATATGTATATGCGTCACAATGAAAATAGAAATGAGATAGAAACTCGTGCGTTTACTTTGTCGGTTCTTTTTCTACAAGTAGAAACTTTCTTTTGCTGATGCAGCCATATTACTTTTTTGATGGTTGTATAATACGTCGTCATTAAAATCTCAGACTCCGTCTCACTGAAGTATAGCGCTCTCTGTTTTTCACCACACGTTTCAATGGTGACTCCGGGAATTGGCGATCCATTCAGAATGTCTTTATGTACTTGCTGTGCACGTGCATTAACCCAGGGTTACCAAGTCGAGCGTAATTACACTAAC
This sequence comes from Oryzias curvinotus, assembly GCA_023969325.1. Taxonomy (NCBI): domain Eukaryota; kingdom Metazoa; phylum Chordata; class Actinopteri; order Beloniformes; family Adrianichthyidae; genus Oryzias; species Oryzias curvinotus. Next base: position 26,631,043 of record CM043718.1, read on the forward strand.
TCATCCGGTCTTTTGGAACCTACAGAGTAAGCAAGTTCAGGCGGATTTCAGCCAGAGTTCAGGGTTAAAGTCAGGGTAGTTTAAACATGTTTTCTGGAATACCCCCCTGAATTTCTCCATTGGGAGATTAATAAAGTTTTTATCCATGCATGTATCTATTTTTGGTATTTTACGGTACAAAAAAAGTATTGCAGAAAAAAATTACTTACTTTTGTGCTACACATCTTTTCAAAACGAGGTTGAAGGTTTGATACTGCAACTCTAAAGTCTTGCTCAGCAGGTGCTGCTGCATTACTGGATCTCTCAGACTGTCATTTTGAGGACTATTGTCTGGGAAATATTTTAGAAAGAATCCTCGCAGTGAAGACGTGCTCTTTGAGACATGTAATTACTGTGGTGGTGCAAGAATTATTCCTTTTAGCAAGTTCACTCAGATTCTCAAAGAAATCAGTGTTTCCTTGATCAAGTCACCTGGGGGGTATTGCCCAAACTTGTTGGCAATGTCACATGTATCTTCAACCTCCAAAAAAAAAAAAAGGAAAGCTCCCTTCTCACATGCTGTAGGTCTACATGGTGCTTTTGAAGGCCGTCTCCATTAGGGAGCCACGCCTTCATGCACCAATCCCGAAAATAATCAGACACAGACATGCACACAAAGATCCATAAAAACAATGAAGTGCCACTCTGATAAAATCAAATACACAAAACACAGAATGAACAGAACAAACAGAACCAAATACAGCCACAGCTGTAACACATATGAACCTGGCAAAAAAGATTCTTTAGTTTTGAAAATAGGTCTAGAGGTGGTGGCAAGTCGGAGTTTTCTTATTTTAGTAATTAAATAGAGGATTTTATTCAGTTCACTCAGTATCCAGAAACATCTTCATATTTTCCAATCATTTCCATTATTAACTGAGAGAGAAACACAATTGCATCATCTGCATATAGAGCTATTTTGTGTTTTACTGGACCCACATTATTCTATGTAGCCCAGTATGGGATAGTATTGCTATTGTTATTTGTTCGATTGCCATTGTGAATAGCAAAGGTGATAATGGAATGCATTCTTTTGTTATGTTTTTGACTGTGAAGAGTTCCTGTGTGTTAAGATTTTTGCCTTGCTGTTTTTATAAGTAACCTGGATCCACATTTTAAAATTGAGTCCACATCCAAAATGTAATTTTAAATTGACTTACATTTGTCCATTACCTTAAAAAGAAAAAGCCAATGGACCTTATCAAAGGCCTTTTCAGCATCCAGTTCTTATAAAGCTGTTTCTGCTTTATTTTTGTTACTATGGATGGTATTTAAAACTCCTCTCGTGTTGGGAAATCCTTGTCTTCCAGATATAAATCCATTTTGGTCTCTTTCAATAATGCTTGGCAACGTATTCTGCAGTCGTGTTGCGAAGAGTTTACAGATTATTTTAAGGTCAGAGTTCAACAAACCTGTTGGTCTAAAATTTTCAAATTGGTTTAAGGGTTTTCCTGGTTTAGTTAATATAATTATCAACCCACTGTTCATTGATGGGGGGGGGGGGGGGGGGGGGTTGTCATTTCTAAATGCCTCTTGGAACATTTCAAATATGGGTGTTAATAGTTTATTTTTTAATTCTTCATACAAATCGATTGGGAAACCATCTGCGCCTGCTTTTTTGCCAGATTTGAGACTATCAATTGCATGTCCAATCTCCTCTTTACTGATTTCCAAGTTTAAAGCCTCTATTGATTCATTAGATATAGATGGAATGCTTAATTGATCTAAGAAATTATTGATATTTTGAGTATTTGTTTTCTCTTCTGTGTTGTAAAACTCACTGTAGTATTCTCTAAATGTTTCATTAATTTAATTGTTTCTGTAACGAGTTTGATAAATCTGTGTGAATTATTTATTGCTCTGACAACAACGCTTGAAATCAATCAATCAATCAAAGTATTGATACTAGCATCCTAGGGGTGGCTGCTTGGGGGAGCGAGTTGGTCCTCTATCGATATGGGGCCTTGGAGGTTTGACGGGTTGGGGGTCTCCACTTGGGCAATCGGTGGCTGCCCCGGCTCTTCGGCTTCCTCTTTCCCATCGAGGCCTTACCAGAGTTCTCCCAGGGGTGGTGCACGGGGGCGGGGGCCTGGGCTTGCTCCTGAGGGTGGCGCTTTCTTCGCTCCTCTCTCCTTGTGTGGGGTGTGGTGTCTGGGGGGTCGGCGCTTCAGTTGATGGGACCCCGAGGAGGTCTGGGCCCAATGCTGGGGGGGGGGCTGGGGGACGTGTGTTAGTCTGAATGCATAAGTATGCGTGTGTGAATGTTAGTGGTAGTATGTCCATGTAGAGTTGTTTGTGTGAGAACACTTTTGGAGCCAACAGGTGTGTTTGTAACGTTTGAGTGTGTGGACAGGCCCCGCCCATTTTAGATTTTTCATGCATCTTAACCAGCAGTTGTGATTATAAAGCTCCAGCAACTTGTTGCTTTCTTACGCTTCATGATCTTACCCTCGCTACTATAATTACTCTTCTACCCCCCCCCTCATCTGTCATCACTCTGTCTTCCTTTCCTCCTCCAACAAAAAATATTTACAAATATAATTAACATGAATAAAGTTTAGCTGAAATTACAAAAGGGGCTTATTTAAATATACATCCGGTGTATTGTAAGATTCATAACTCCTGTTGTAAAAGTAAAATATGTCCAACACAAAAGGCTTTCAGCTCTCATCTATTTGCTTAGCTGTTTGGCTGGACAAGTTGAAAATAGAAATAAAGAAATGTCAGTGTTTTGGCACAGGAACATTTTACAACAACACCCCCTCCTTCGACATAAACACTGCGCCTTGTTTGATGTCAAAGGAATGACGGAGGCGCAGTCTGAAATCCAAAAGTCCCACAACTCAATGAACCCAGTTAAGTTTAGCAATCAACTATTGTATTTTATAACTGATTTTATGTTTTGTACAGTTATGAGGCCCGTTGAGACAACTGTGTTGTAATATTGGGCTATATAAATAAAATTGAACTGAACTGAACTCCTCCTGCCGTTCTCCTTCATATTGACTTAAAATGGCATCATCATAATTAAAAACCACTGGAATACTTTGAAAATAGATCATATGATTAGAGTGGGACTTTAATGTTGAGTTTTTTTTTTCTTTTCTTTTTCAGCAATGAAATGTCAAAGGACTTTGACATTAAAAGGTACATTATTTTTAAAATGAATTTTTAATTATTTCCACTTTTAGTCATTTTTTTTTGGGCTTTGCTATTGTGAACAGCATTAGGCTGATGTACGGATCAGGCAGGAAAGGCCGGTGTTGTTCATCTGCATCGTTGTAGCATGCAGGTGTCTATTGCTTTTGTGCGATGTTGCATGAAAACAGAAACAGTTGTTGCTGCATGCTGATCTGGAAAGGTTCCTTAAATTTTTTTTTATTTGAAGGATAAAACATAGTGTTTATAAACATAAACTAAATAACTATTGTTTTCAAGAAACAGAAAAAAATATTACGATGAGATAAATAGCAAGCAATATTTGCCTCCAACTGTTGCTTTCCTCTATTTTATTTTTTTGTGCTGACTCCAGCTTTATTCCTTTCATTGACTGAATATGTCAATTCACCGAAACTTTACATTTAGTTGTTTTCTTGATGCAATTTTTTTCATTCAGTATTGCCAGAACTACAAAGCTTTTTCTGAAACTGGAGGATTTTTTCTGGAAGGAGTATGTGCCCCTGAAAGGAGTACGCTTACCATATAGCATTAAGGGAAATGGTATGTTGATCTCTTTAACTCATCTGAAATTTCTGGCTTTACTTAGCAATGTTGCATGATTGAATTGGGTTTAAAATTTTATCAGAAACCGATGTTTGGAAAGATTTAAACTCCTAAAAGATGAAACACCATGACACTTTTTGTGTGAAATGAGGATTTGCATAGTTTATTACTTTGACCTGTTTTATTTGATACATTTTCAGAGTTGATGCTGCTCAAAGTTCTTGCTGCAACTGCAAATTATGACATGCCAGCCCACATTGAAAAGTGAGTTAATCATTTTGCACTTTCAGCTTTACAACTTACAACAAAATAGCTTTACAACTTAGACAAATACATATGTCAAAATCTTCTTTTATTCTTCCCCTCAGCCTTGAATGCAAAAGATGTGTAGTGGTGGGAAATAGTTATGCCATCAAAAACACTTCCTTGGGAAACACAATTAACAAATATGATGTTGTCATTAGGTAAGCATCCTGGCTTTTGACCGCAAATCTTCAACTCTCACTTCTTTCTATTTTCAGACTTGTTTCTTATTATAGGTATAGAAGTGAATATATCAACATCATATTGGCCTGAGTGTACCCTAATACCTAAAGCTATACAATTTTGTACACTGTTTCTACGACTAGTCTTCATAATTTCTTCATTAAATGTATAAAAACATGGCCCTCAATCAGTTTGTTAAAACAAGTCCACTTTGTGTAATAGGTAATGCAGACACAAACAAAGCTGACAAAACAAGATCTTTTTTTTTCAAACTTTGAAATTAGTAATGCTTTTGTTCTATACAAAATACGCAGAAAAAAACAGGTTTTCTTAGCACTAATTAAGGACTTAAGTGAAGAAGAAGAAAAGATTATACACGGAAAAAAATTACAAATGTGTTTATTTATATTAACAAGAAAAGTCTATTTTTGTAAGGAATTCTGTGTTTGATTTTTAACCAGTGTTTAAACATTGAACTCTCATTGTCATAATTTCTTACTTCCAGGTTAAATAATGCTCCGATTAGGGGCTATGAGGAGGATGTGGGGAACAAGACCACCATAAGGTTATTCTACCCTGAGTCGGCCTCCCACGACCCAGGGTGGAACAATGAGGCGGACACACTAATGGTCATGGTGCCTTTTAAATCACGGGATCTTCGCTGGCTTAAAGAGATCCTCTATGACGAGAAAAGGGTACAGGACACTTTTGTCTTTTTTTTTGTCTTCCTCTTAGCCAGGCCATTCAATTAAACCAAAGGAATAAATAACATCAATAGCTCTGACTTTTAGAAATTCTCCATTGCAGATATTTATTTTGCTTTTGGAAAATAATGGTAATGGTTGCCATGTTATCACTAGCTAATTTGCATATTTGGTACTCATGTAGGTGTAGAGAGATTGCCAACATGATGGAAAGAAGAAATATCCTATGTGTCCAAGAAAAGGGAGCAAACTAATTATGGTGTGGATAGAAAGGGTGATGAA